>JAYRCH010000222.1:600000-788338 GCA_037179445.1 Phengaris alcon alcon | reverse complement strand
AGGTATCGATACTACTGTAGGTTGCTGTTGTTGTCTGTAGGTGTCGATACTAGTGTAGGTTGCTGGTGTTGGTTGTAGGTGTCAATACTAGTGTATGTTGCAGGTGTTGGCTGTAGGTGTCGATACTAGTGTAAGTTGCAGGTGTTGATACTAGTGTAGATTGCAGGTAGTAAGTTAGTTTTAGGCATAGGAAGTAGGTTTCGTTTTTGGTGTTGAAATCGTATGTCTATATGGGCAGGTAGGTGTAGGTGTAGATGGAAGTTGTAAGCGTAGTTCTTCATTTATTCCAGTTCAAAGTTAAGACAGAACAACGGGTCAGCTAGTTTTAAATAAAAGTCTAGTTATCTACTTGTTTTTCTTGAACATTATAAAAATGGTTACCTAACCTATTCACAAAAAGTTGGATACGTCATTTAGGTACGTAGTCCGAAAAATGCATAATTTATTTATAAATCGAATCATCTATGGGTATGCCAATATCTGGGACGACCTGGTCCTTTTTATAAATAACCAATCGAACCCTTTGTCAAAAAAAAAGCTAAACAATAGATATCTTAACAAAAATGAAAATAGTACCTATATGCTATTTTCACAAATATGAGAAATCAGTAGCTGGAGGGCTCGCCATTGATTGGAAGAAGCTATTCCCTCTCGGCTTCAAATCCACAACTCGTTCGCAATATCCGCCTCGAAATATCGCGGCACACGGTAATATAATGTAGAAGCCGACGCGCGGAGTCGGGCCGGGCGACGCGACGCGACGCGAGGTGAAACGTTATTATGCGTCCGGAGTGGCGGAACCGACGTCTACCGCATCTAGGTTCACATCTTTATGTATCTTGATTATATACATTTTTATGTGCCTTATATTTTAGTTTTCTTCTTATTATTTACTAGCTTTTTCGCGCGACTTCGTCCGCGTGGATCCCCATTGCACCCCCGTGGGGTATGTATTTCGAAAAACCATTTCTAACGGATTTCTACATCGTAATAACTGCGTGACAAAATCCGACGTAATCCGACCAGCTATTGATATTTCACGAACATTAGAACCCTCTTTTCATCCCTTTAGGAGACGAATTTCAAAAAACTATAAAATATGTACACAATAATTTCTATTTATTTCCTCGGATATTAAATTTAATGGAAATCGATAGGTACAGATTTTTTTTCATACATACCTTGTATCCTTATTTTAACCCTCAAAGGGTGTGTTCTAACAAACCCTGAAACACGTATTTAATGAAATGTATTTAAGAGCATGAATCTCAATTTTCATATTTTCTACATAAGTAGAAACGTGAAATTTGGACAGTAGTTTTAATTTACAATGTAGACATGCACTAAGAAGGGATTAAAAAATTCCACATTCAAAGGAGTAAAATAGGGGTTGAAAGTTTGTATGGAAAATCTTCAAATCGGCACTGATATCGGCTTCTACTATTAAGTAGAAACGTGAACTAGTTAGAATAGAATAAAATCTAATAGAATAGAAAAAAGTAGGGGTTACAGCTGTGCTCGCATCTATAAGTCAGTCAGTGAGTGGGGACATCTCCTTTTATATTATATATATATATATATATATATATATATATATATATATATATATATATATATATATATATATATATATATATATATATATATATATATATATATATAATAAAATAAAGTCGTGTTAGTTACACTATTTATAACTCATGAACGACTGAACCGATTTGGCTGAAAATTGGTGAGGAGGTAGCTTACAACCAGGAGACGGACATAGGATACTTAAGTGCCCCGCTGAGTCTGTCTGTATGTTCGCGATAATCTCAAAAACTGCTGAATTTATTTTCATGCCGTTTACATTTACCGACAGAGTGGTGCCTTAGGAAGATTTAGGTCGATAATAATTTGTTAAGGTTTTGTGGAAATTGTTTGATATATGACGAGAATTTTTTAAGTTGTCGGAAAAAACTTTCCGTCTGGGAACTTTAATCGAAAACGCTGCCTAACCTAACCCTTTGGAGATAATTAACAAAACAATGTATGGTATATATTGTTTCTCTTTTGTAGGTCTACAAAAAAGTTCACTATGGCATACATATGTCTATATTTTAAGGATAGGTTACTATAAGTAGGAAAAGAAAACGCTAGACCATTCCAAAAAATTCGTAATTCGTTTCCATTCGTATTTATTCGTATTTTAATTCGTGTTCGTATTCGTATTCGTTTTCGTATTCGTATTCGTATTCGCATTCGTTTTTTCCTTTTTTCCCATTCTAAGTTTAAATAAAAATTATCAGAAATAATGTGGTACGAGAGCTATTTAGACGGATACAATTTAATTATCCTTATCTAGGAGATTATATCTAGGAGATACCCTCAAATTAAAAAGTACGTGTAAAAATTGATTATGAAGTATATATTTTTACTCTGTGCTATTACTGTATATTGCAGTAGGTATATTTGCTAAAGTAGATTTTTGCCACGAACACTTTCCCACATGGGCAAAGCTGAGGGCAAAAGCTAGTTAAATATAGATTAGATATATTTCTAGTTTAGAATGTCATTATCATAAACGTTGGTCCACTGCTATTTCTTTATCTAAGAAGGTAAGCATTACCAACCTTCATAAGTCTTCATTAGTATACTTAGTTTTATTTTCTGCTTTCTCTGTTAGTCCCTTGTACTATAATCTGAACACAATAGCACAAGGAAAAGAATTATTTTAACCCTTCTATGTCTCCACCATGTACACAAATATAAAATGTCCATGTAAAATTACAGTGCAGCGCTAGAATGGGTCCAATCCGCTGCAGTAACATGAAACTACAATATGTAAATCTCCTGTCGATTGCACACATTTCTACTTTTAATCTTACAAGAGAAATTCGTTTCTACGTATGCCGAAAGAAACACTTGGTAATGAAATTTTATACAATCGAGCTCTATGTTATTTCTATTGTAATACAAAATTACGTCTTTTATATTCTTACACTTAAACTACAAACACACATTTAGTTTTCAATTTATTCACAAAATGACTAACACTATATTCAAAATTTGACACTCTAGAAAGGTTTAATTAATTGCTTTAGTTTGAACATTTTCAAAAACCATTATGAAGGCAATAGTTTTTCGTAGATTTTTGTTTCTTTGGTCATTTTCGGCCCGCGTCAATAACCTATCTACCAATAACTATTTGTTAAAAACGTCACATTTGTATCGCCAAAAAACTGGCAAATGATGACAGCGTTTTTTACAATTAGTTATTGGTTGATAGGTTATTGAAACCGGCCGTTAATTGTTTATATACCTACGGGAGGTGAGGGACACTTGACTCTTAGAGGAGACTATGTACAGAACCTGTACATAGTACATACTTTGAGTATTTCTCAAAATAAATGTACATAGCCGGAATATTGTTACGAAATGGTCCTCAGATGTACCTAAACAGACACTTGTATAGCGCAGATTTATAGGTATTTAACGCTTTTGTTATTAACGATCTGTATGATTTTTTTATGAAGTGAATATTTTTTACACAGCTTATGTTGTACTTTTTCGTTTCGTTTCGTTGTTATAGCGAAAATATATCATCTGTGAAAATTCCAACTGTCTAGCTATCAGGGTGAAGGAGATACAGCCTGGTGACAGACGAACGGACGGACAGACAGACAGACAACGAAGCCCCAGTAATAGGGTCCCGTTTTTACCCTTTAGGTTCCGTACCCTAAAAAAAGAATTCTAAAAGTCGGCGTGCAACAGTATTCGCAAATCACACTGCCTCCTCAGCGGGTGGATAAAAAGGAACTTTCTGTACAAATGGGTTCCTTTGTTAAGACGTCGTCTATCCGACACGTGAAGTGTTGCCACTGTACATTGTACATCCACCTACAAATCTTATTTGCGCCGCTTAGAACCGGATTCGCCGCGCTTGTCTCGACATTTTATTCCACACATCCTAATCCGGATTCTGAAGAATCTTTTATTTCTAGAAAAATCCAGAAGAAAATTTAAGTATGTGATGTGTAGTGGGAATTTTACGTAATATAAAATATTAGCAGATTAGCTGATATGATCTAAGTTCATACAAATATAGTTTCAATATAATACGTAAGGACATTCCACATATTTCTAAAACATAAAGGATATCGAGATATCTGAATAAATGTATTCGGTGACGCAAAATTGAAATCTCAGGTGGTCGCCTAGCTGGTTCATCTCGTAAGCCAGTTCGGCTTGACCTCCGTATTTTTCCCCGCTACCTGAGGATGCGGTACGGGGTGGATTTACAATTGAATATAGAGGGTCACGTTACAGCGGTCAGGTGACACCTTAGATTTGTATTCAGTAACCCCGTGCTCCTACTATCCGTTGTGATTTACTTAAACCTACCGACTCATTGTATAAGTTTGCATAAGGTGTTCGTTCCGTTTTCCTTTTATTTTTATTCGTTTCGTCCTTGTTAGACGCCAGATGGAATAATAATGACGTCATATTTCGTAGCCATTTATTTTGTAGATTTTAATATTTGTTACTTCGACTAGGCTTAACTCGTATGTAACATTTAAAGTACTTTGAGAAATGCACACATCAATCCATCTATATTATTACTAGCTGAACCCGACACACGTTGTTCTGACTTAACTATGAACTGGAATAAATCAATAACTATCAATTTTTTCAAAAAGGTTAGGCTACAGGGCAAACCCTTAACCCGATCGTCTTTGTTTTAGGCTCAAATTATAGCTGACTAAATTGCCCAGAGGAATTTTTCCCAAATTTTCAATATCATTCTTCGTTTCCAAAATATCGAGCGCCAAAATCAAAAATTAGGAAAAAGTTGAATATTTTTTTTTTACTATCTCGGCCATAATGTTTTAGTTTTTTACTTTCTCGAATAATTATTTTTGCACCTTACAGCACTCGTGAATACGAATATACTCTCGAGATATAAGGGGATCGCATTTTTTCGTGAAATCGGATCCTACGCTGGAGCGATCGAAAAGACATTTCCAATGTCAAAAATTAGGATGGGACAGTCAATATCACTTAGGGGTATATAAAAGCTTACAACCTATTCCCAGACCTACCTAATTTCATAAAAATCGGTCAAGCCATTTCAGAGGAGTTTTGACACACCGCGTGACCTTTATACTTAATAGGCTTAATTACCTAATTAGTTTCAGTTACAATTTCATATTGAATCAAACTCTTTTGTGATGACCACATGACTCATTAATGGTCGCTTGTTATCTGCATAACTAAAATTAATAGACTTATCAAAAAAATATCATATTCACCATTTCTCTAAACATATTCTAAAATACTTACCAGGGCCAAATTTGACAGCTAATTTTAAGTGAAGTGTACATTTCGGCGGTTTCGGTAAATATTACAAGCACTGCCATGTTTCCTTTTCGATTCCGAGCACATTTGGAAACACGCCAACTAGCCAAACTTGACGACAGCCTACATAGTACACACATTTTAATATAAACATCGAAATGTCTTCAAACGTAGTTGGTCCCTTTTCCCTAAATAATTCGTGATAGAAGCCGTCCTTGATATCGGGATCAAAAAGGCCGAGGGTGTGGAAATGTTTCATTTTTTTTACTATCTAATGATTTTGCCTACGGCTTATATACGAAATAGTGTCATTTTTTTACCAATTTTATTTATATGTAAGTACCAACTTGAATATCATATTATATACTTACAAAAAATAAAATCTGCTTCTATTGGTGTCATGTACGATTTGCAAATAAAAAAAGATAAAGATTGTTATGTTGGCAAACTCTATCGGAGCTCTACGGAGCTCCGCTGCCAGATGCAATTTCATTCCTTCCTTACCTCTTTAATTACTTTGAAAATTCATTGAATTAGAAAAGAAAATTTCTTCTTTACCTTATATTATTACCTGTGCTTATTTTCCGACACCAAGACCAAACAAGTCTAGATCGATGACCTAATTTTACTTGAGAATACAAGTCCGAACTATTATATAATATATAATATACAGATTTCAAAATTATATAATACTTGATTTTTTGAAAACCGTACTTTTTCGGGATTAAAAGTAGCCTATGTTTTAATCCAGAGCCTAAACCACTAACATACAAAATTTCATCGAGATCCGTTCAGTCAGTTCAGATTTATGCGTGAAAGAGTAATAAACATACATCCATTCATCCTCTTAATATTAGAAAGTTGTAAATTTAATTAATATTACTGGTCTCATAATTTTTATTGTTTATAGGAAGGAATAGGCTAGCCGCTAGACGACTGAATTTATTGCAAAAAATTAATAGTAGGTAGTAGGTACTCTTAAATATGAGTAACTTCTCAGAAGAAACAGCATATTAAAAAGCAATATTTTCAAAGGTAAAGCAATTTGTTTACAAAATTTCGCAAGTCTCGTGAAAACGCTCCATACAAAAGTCGTAGCTAACTGTGACGTCACGAGTGGGTAAAAGCGTATGAATTATAAGATCGAAAGTTTAAAAGAAGCGTTCGAATGTATAATTGAATACGCGCCAGGCTGCCGTTAGGTATTGTATATCAGATAATGATGATGATTACTGTAAGTTACATAGTGGCATATGTTTGCAGTTCTTAAAACAACGTCGAAATTTCCAAACGTGTAACTTTAAAGACTGAGGAGTTCTGTTTAGTGCTTTTGTATCCAGGGTACACCCTTGGCACAAAAATGTACTTTTTGGTAGCATATGCTTGATTTACTTCACACAAGTCAAATCCATATAGATGTCCCTATAAATTTTTAATTTCCTCGATTTCAATTACTCATGGATCCATCATCTGGTCTCGACTTTGGTAACTAAAGGACCAATTTCGAATTATACCCTTTACAAGAATAAAAGAATTTTCCTAATGGGTCCACAAACGGCAGAGTAACATTCAAGGATATATCGTTGTAAAAGACTATTGAAAATACCTATTATCATCATAATGTGATGATGTATGATGTGATGATGGTGGTGATGATAATGATTACTGCAATTGACATAGTGGCATATGCTTGCAGTTCGTTAAACAACGCCGAAATCCCCAAACATGTATCTATAAGGACTCAAGAGTTCTGTTCAGTACTTTTGGATCCAGGATATAACCTTAGTGCAAAATCTTACTTTTTGGTAGCATATGCTTGGGTATCTTCAGAAAAAGTGGAAATCACTATATGTACACCATATAAATTTCGAGACGTTCCTTCGATTCCTCATGGATCCCATCATCACAGTCAGGTCACAGAATTTTGAAAATCGGTCTACAGACGGCGGAGTAATCGTTGAACATACAAAAAAATACATATATATATACAGCCGAACGTATAACTGCCTGCCTTTTAGGGTTCCGTAATACACAAGGAACCCTTATAGTTTCGCTCTGTCTGTCTGTCTGTCGGTCCGCGCTTCTAGCTTCTGTAATTATAAATATAAATAAATAAAAATTTGGTATAGTTATAGATTGTGTATAGATCTCGATTTTGGCATCATAAAATAATAATAATTTTATATTTTAGGGGTGGCTCTTCCATACATGTAAAGTGAGGATGAAAAATGTTTTTTCATTCTACCCCATCATGTGGGGTATCGTTGAATAGGTATTTTAAAATAAAAGCAAGGCTTCATACATGCTTTTTTTATAAAGTTGAGCATTTTTGAGTAATCGGCCTCCGAAGTGGTTTGTAAGTTGGTCCCCCCCCCTAGCATTACTAAACTATTGGAGATAGTTCCCTGATAGTTCGTGCTAAAAACTCTTTCGGGAAAATTATTTTGAGACGAAATCGGACAGTAACTTTTGAAGTAATTGAAAAAACCTATTACGCGTTGATAGTTACGGAACCCTCCTTAGACATGTCCTGACATGCTCTTGGTTAGGTTTTTGAAAGTCAGTTAGTTAGATATACGAGGGGCGACTGAAAAGTTTTGAGCCTAAGGTATTAAAAATGCTGATAAAAATGTACAAAAAATTTATTTTTCAATATAGTCTCCCTGTATTTCAATGCTCTTCTTACATTTATTGTAAAGAGCTTTAACCCAATGAAAAAATATTCGCCGTTTTTGTCTTCAAAATGTTCATCTACGGCCATCTTCATTTCTTCGTCATTGGAAAATCTCCGTCCCCGTAGGTCTTTTTTCAAATTTGAAAAAAGATAATAGTCACTAGGAGCCAGGTCAGGACTGTAGGGTGGGTGGTTGATTTTCTCAAATCCTGTCTCGGCGAGGGCACGCCTTGCAACTCGCGCAGTGTGGACGGGCGCGTTGTCTTGCAAAAACAGGACTCCTTTTGTCAGTTTGCCTCTCCGTTTCTCAACAACCACTTGACGTAACTTGGTCAGCAATGCAGCATAGTAGTTTCCGTTCATTGTAGTATTTTTCGGAAGGTAATCAATAAACAAAAATACCTTCACAATCCCAAAAAACAGTGGCCATGAGCTTGGACGCCGATCTTTCCACTTTGAACTTCCGTGGCAGCTTTTCTCCCTTTTCTATCTACTGCATTGACTCCTGTTTTGACTCCGGATCGTACTGTCGAATCCAGGTTTCATCAACAGTAATAAGGCGAGAAAAAACGTCGTCTGGATTATCGCCACAGATGTCCAAAAACTCCTGTGAAGTTGTGACTCGACGTTGCTTGTCCAGCGGCGTCAGCATTTTCGGCACCCATCGCGCGCAGACCTTTTTCATGTGCAGGTGATCATGCAAAATATTTCCGATTCGTTCCTTGCTAATGCCCATGGCTTCAGCTATCTGCCACAACTTGATTCGCCGATCTTCCAGAACAAGTTTTTTTTACTTTTTCAATGTTTTCTTCGGTAACAGCGGTGTTTGGGCGTCCTGACCTGGGGTCATCTTCGAGTGACTCCCTGCCAAGTTTAAACTGTCGGTTCCAACGTTTGACGGTAGCAAATGAAGGTGCAGACTTCAAATATTTCCGTCGGTGTTTTATTCTTCTTTGTTAAGAATTTTATCACAGCTCTGTACTCCAATTTCGTGCAAAGTGCGGAAGACTCAGACATTGTGACGTTTACGATTCAATTACTAAAAGCGTAATGGTGGAAATGACATGAAATTTGACATTTATGTTTCTAAGGATACCCGCAATTAGTGGTATGATGCGCGAGTAATTAGTTGTACTTTAAGGTACTTAGGCTCAAAACTTTTCAGCCGCCCCTCGTATCTACCAAATTGCTAACTTCACATAAAATTTATATATTTTTTACGTTTATCAAGTAGTGATATCTCAATATTTCTGAATATATAAAATTGAACTTAATATTTTACATGTAATCCTTTCCCCCATAATTAATTGTGTGTAAATAAATAAGTCTAGGACGATGACTTACGAGGGAATACAATAAGCTTATGCGTTCTAATGAAGACTCATCCACCTCTCCAAAGCAAAATGTATCTTAGGTATTGGATGAGCTAATAAATTTCGTACGTGTGCCGAGCCGACTTACGGAAATTTTTCTTTGTTCGTGCTTATTGCTGGTTATATAAATATATATCTGGGGTACATATTACCTAGAACCTGAGTCTCTGTGAGTCTCTAATAATTTTGTTATTACAATCGACAATATTCATCGTCAAAGTTTAGTAGTCGACTAACTTACTCCAAAACAAACAGGACGGTTAGTCCTGTCCTTCGTCTCAGATGGGGATTTATACCGACCACACAGAAAATCTCCTTACACCTTAGTGGGAAAACAAAATAAGTTTATACGAATAGTAGTAACGTCATACAAGATCTTACCTCTTGGCGCTCTCTTCATGTCTGCACATTTTGCAATTTCATTTCCCCAGAGAAGGCGTGCTGCCTGAAACGACACCTTCTCTCCGTGAACTTTAATATTTTCACTGCTTTGTGATCTTTTCAAGCTCGATATTAAATAATACGGCACTTTAAAATACATTATTTATTTACACACAGGAAAGAATTTATTGTAGCATGCATTTTATTAAAATATTTTTTAAAGTTTTGATGCTCTATATTTTGCAGCTAAAAATCGGTGAAAAAATATTGGACACGCAGATACACTTTTCAATTACACCACTGACAATTAAACTCCGTGTAGCAAATAATAATTATATTTTTTCCTTTCTATTAGCGTCAATTAGATGAAGGGCTGATTTCTCAATCGTGAGATAACTTTTACCTGAGAAATAAATATGTGACTTTCTCATAGTATTTGTCAAACTTAAATATTTATTCCTCAGGTAAAAGTTATCTAACGATTGAAAAATCAGCCTTAAAAGATATATTTCATTGAAGGAGTTCGAATTTCGAGCTGCACCAAACCAAAATGTATCTTGTTGTCATGTTGTGTAGTAAATAAAGTTTAATTTAGAATTACTATCTTGATTAATCAAATTTTAAGGAACCGACTTTCAAAGTAAAAGTGCACAAAAAAGTATGAAATAAAACATATTTTCTAAATAATCCCCCTTTTAAATTCGGCTAAAATTTTAACTTTTTCTCTACTCAACCTCCATAATTTTGAAGTCTGTACCAGCCACCATCACCAGATGATGATGATGATTACTGTAAGTGGTATGATGGCATATGTCTGTAGTTCTTTAAACAACGCCGGAATCCGCAAACATGTATATATAAGGACTCAGGAGTTATGTTCAGTACTTTTGGATCCAGGGTATACCTTGGTACAAAAGCTTACTTTTTGATAGCATAATATGCTTGGACTACTTCAGAAAAAGTCGAAATCACCATATGTGTCCATATAAATTTTGAGGAGTTCCCTCGATTCTTAATGGATCCCATCATCACGTCACCACTTTGATGTCAAAAGGACCAAGGAGAAGGAGTTAAAAAAAAGAATTTTGTAAATCGGTCCACAGACGGCAGAGTAATTGTTGAACATACAAAAAAAAAGGTATATACAGCCGAACGTATAACCGCATCCTTTTTTAGAAGTCGGTTAAAAATAGATTGCCATGTCGCGTCGCGTCTCGGTGTGAACTTTTCCGAAGTGAAAAACTCCTTTACCGACAATTCTAATGAAATCTCAAGAAAAGGGTTACGAATAATTTCAATTGTTTTATGTTTGTTCGTGTTACCATTACGTTCAGGTCTCAACCCAGGTAAAACTACAGCATTAATCTTAGTCGACTGAGGCAGCACTCCACTCTGCGCTGCGGAATTTTGCGGAGCACCATTTACACATTTAATTAAATCCTCACTGTTTTAATTCGACTCCGTCCGCCATAATTGCTCCCCCATTAAAACCGCGACTAGTGAAATGGCACATTATTTTCAAATGCTTTAAGCCTGAATTTTGACTTCTCTTGTATAAAAAACATCCATTAGAAACTACGTGTTATTATTGGTTGAATGCTTAAATTTAAACAATTTTAATTTTTGTGTCAACGCTCATTTTTTTCCTAATTCTAACCAATTTTTTTTACAACAGTTTGTTTCTCATTGGTTTATTTAATCTTTTACCACAAATCAAACGAATCTCAACTTTAAAGTGTCGTCAAAGATATTCAACGAGAATAAATGAAGAGATACGGTCAACACAAACTGAGTTAAAAGTCATCAATTATTACGCAAATGTGGGGGTGTGGAGGAGGGGAAGGGGCACTATGGCCGCCGAGTGTGACGGACAGCGGGCCCAGTTGAACGCTCTCAAAAAACATTGTCACTTTTATGCGAAATAAAATGTTCCGCATACAAAAATCTATTTACAGTGATTCGGATTTCCACGTATTGATTTTGTCCAACACTGCTCACGTACCTAGTAATGAAACAAAGAGATGATAATTTCTGCTATTTTCCATCCGCACGCATGACCACTGTAGAAATGGTTTCTTTCTACTGAAGGAATAGACAAGATGGCAGACATATAAAGTAAATCCATTCCAATTGCCCATACATTTGTACGGTGGTCATGCTACGCGTGCTGGCCGAATCCGTGTTGTCGTCATCATAAATAACTAAGTATAATTTTTATGAAAAACTATAATCCGTCTACATAAATTATGTAGCCTACGTCACTGGGGCTATTATTACAAGTCTATTGACACCCAAATTAACACCTAATTTTTTTTTAAATTGGATCAGTAGTTTAGACGCAACGGTTCCACCGTTCCAACTTACATACATAGACTGCCAAAATCATTACCCTTCCTATTGGCTTCGCCGTAGTCGAGTAAAAATTACAGACTGATAAAGGAAATCTGCCATTTTGCCCATACATTTCTACCGTGGTCATGCAGCATGCTACGCGTGCTGGTCGAATCTGTGTGTTCGCAATCAAAAAATTTTTTTAAAAAGGAGTTGGTACAAATAACCTCTGAAAATATTCGACTTTTATATTATCCATAGAGGCACCGTGTATACGAACTATTTTCTTCACAAAATGAATAATATGAGCCAAACATCGATATCCAAAGGAAATACCGGAAAAGGAAATGTATCTCAGCTGTTGTCATCTATTCCCAATAGATAGGACGAAATAAATGGCTCGCAGCACAACATGCTCAATTTGGCACTGTAACGACGTTGTAAAGTATATACAATAATGTACCAGCAACACGTTATAGGCATGGAAAAGGTTTGTTTCAAAAATCAAATTACTATATTACTTAGTAGACGATGCCTGCGACTTCGTGCACGCAAAAACCGCACATTTTGCTACAATAAAGTAGCCTTAGATGTTCTTCTACGTCGTCTACTTTATATCTGTGAAAATGAATAAACAAGTAATGATAAATGAACAAAAATGTATAAACATGATGATCAGTTAAGTAGTTTTTAGGTGAAAGAGAAACACTCAAACACGCAAACTCACTTTCACATTTTATAATATTAGTTAGTATACATACTTAAACTACATAAATACCTACGACAAAAATCTTAGCAACAAGACGAATTTTACACTTCAAACGAGACAATCTTGTATATACATACAATCGTAATCTCGAAAACGGCTACAAGTATTACCATGAAATTTAGTATGCAGGGAGTTTTGGGTTGAGAAAAATTGATCTAGCTGGGTCTTATCCCTGGGAAACTACGCATTTCTAAGCAACATATGTTTTTCTTTCGTCGAATAAAAAATTTCAACTCTATTATGTCAGTCTGATTGGCAGATTGGTTTGCTTATGTACCTATAATTTTTCCTTTGTCCGGAAATTCGGAATGTGGTTGGTACGTTGGTTTGAACCCTGGTAAAATATTTTTGTGATTCTTTTTTCTTTTTAAATCTACTAGAGCTCCGAGCAAAGCTCGGTTACCCAGGTACTATTTATTCAAGATTCAATCGTTTAAGCACTGAATGTGGTAGGTACATACATATATTACATATGCAGGTTGTACAGTTTAAGACGAGTTCATACATTCTACCATGATAGCATGGTGAGTGAAAATAAATACATAATAAACCTACCTAGTCTTATTTATCAAACTTTTATTGAGACAAGTTTTAATTGTTAAAATTAAAAAGAAGATAGCTACACAGAAAGTACCTACAGAAAGGATTCGTACAAACGAAAGTGCAGAAAATAGGACGTACGGGAGTGCGTTATGTTACGACAGTTCCAGAAAAGTGGTCAAAGTCAATTTAGTTCCCGCTGGATTACCTATACGAAGATGCACATCATGTTCAAATAAATTAAGGTTCTTTTTGTAAAGCGACTTTATGGTAAAGCAGTCGTACTACGAGTATATATACGAATTTTTCTCCACCACAGTCCACAGCCGACAGTAAAAACTTGAGAGCGCATCCTGGGCGCTCTCAAATTCTCTTTATCTGAATGAAACGCGAAAATGAAGCCGTTACTTCGGCCAGTAAAAATATATACCCAGTAGAGTTCGGCAGTTTTCAATTTTCAGATGAAAAGTCAAATAGAATTAACGAAAAGGACAAATAAAATCTTCATACGATACGACAACTGAACATAATATTACGTAGACTTCATTGGTCTCAAACTCTTTCTCAAAGTAAACGCGATTGATGTTTAAACTAAAGTTAACATTTAAAATATTTAATGAAGTTCATTTTGTGGTAAACCGCGACAAAAGGAGTAAAATTTCAACAAAAATTTTCGCTGTAATCTCAGACGCTTTACACGTTTTACCGTCACGCCTTTATGAAGTCGAAAAGTTGGCCTATATTTAGCAGAACATTTTATAAAAATATTATTTTCACGTAATAAATACAAAAGTGTAATTACACTTTTTATAACAAACGTAGGTAAACGTATATACATCGCCGAGCTGAGAAACATTCGCAGTAAGCCACTCACTTTTCATCGACATGAAAAGGCTTTAATTTCAGTAATCAGATAAAGCTATCTCCGCAGGACGTATTTTTATTTCGTATTGAGATGCAATATAAAACTCGCAGCTCGCTTGCGGCCGAAGGTTGAAAAGGTTGAAAAGAATTATTTTACGGGATATTTTTTCTGCGGCCGCTGACCGGCATTCGCATTTTATTGCACACTATTCTGGCAAATAAACGTGTCGGGGGGCTTAATGGACCGGCCAGGGTCACCCACCCCGGCCCACCGCTGCCGGGGGGGTTCGGTGGAGAATATTCAATATATTTGCTTCTGAATTCCGGCCGGCCTCAGCGGGGCTAACCACTTATTAGTGGGCCGTGAACATAAGCTTTGAGGACACAATTTTTAAATAACATTCACTTGTCGGTCGCGGTCCTCTGTAACCGTAAACTTTAATAATACCAACGAGAGCCCTTTTATTTTTGTACGAACATGTACAAAAGTATGTTTTAGCTAGTAATAATAATAATAAGTTACAGTATACTGCTGTTGCATTATATAGTAGTAATAAAAAGTAGAAACGTCAATGTCTCATTGACAGATGTCACAAGCACAGCCTATCTAGTTAGTTTATTTTAGTTAGCCAAAAGGCTATATATAGTGTAAACGTATCTGTGTTAAGCATCTCTCATATGTAATACGTATCTGTGTTGAGCATCTCTTTCATATGTACCAATAAAGAAGAATATCACAATTGTTTCTGTATTATTATTATCACCACTCAAGCGTAAGAAGGATCTGTAAGAACCAAGACGTCGCAGCCCACAACAACTGCCTACTACGACCTACGCAAAATATGTTAGGTAGGTACGTACCTAATAGTTATTGGAGCTAGTAACCTCATTGTAATCTTGTTGTTTGACAGTTATCAATTAAAAATAATTATCCAGTACTAACCCGAGCATTTCGGGGAATCATTAACAAATCTCCGATTGCCCCTTTTTCCGCCGGTGTGGGGTAATCAAAGCCTGTTTGTGGAGTGAGCACTGACGATGAAGCAATTTCCGACATCTAAAACTGCTAATGTTTACTGTTCGTCCGATAGCGTTCATTCCAATACCAAAGGGGGTATTGGAATGAACGATTTGGAAACAGATTTTTTTATTTCAGATTTTATCTTTTAGCAATCGACTAAGTATCGCTAAACGGTCAAAACGGTAAATACGTTTTTGAGGGAATATCGTGTTTTTCAGTCACCAGTATCATTACTTTTCCACTAACACCATATTTTCTATTTGAACACCGTTGACGTTATTTTTTCTAATTATATTATTAAAATTAAATATAATATGTACGAGTATGTCCTTACACATTAATTAGATTATTTGGTTATTACACTTTGATTTGTAACCTTTGTCTTTTTTGGATCAAATAAATATTAAAGTGTATGCACGTTCTTATAGAGATTTGTTTCATTTCTGCTGACAAATCGTTTCCTGATCATCGGAAGAGGGTGGAACGCGATATTAATGAGTGCTACAGCGGCGTCGGGGCTCCGTAGCAGCCGTAGCACGTGCTACGATCTGTCTACAAAACTACTACGAATAGTAACTGAGTATGTTAAAAATTAAGTTAAGTTCAGTCTTCTAATAAGTGTCAGATAGTTTAATCGGAAGTTTTGTTTCCGCTAACTTTATACTTATATATATTTATATACTTATTTATATATATATATATATATATATATATATATATATATATATATATATATATATATATTACTTTATACGCTAACCGAGCGACAGAGATAAAACATGCAAATAAGCTATCTGACACTATTAACAGTAGATTGTGAAACAGGCCCTAATTTTACGAACTATAAAAGAGTAGAGCATACCAAAGTATTTGAAATTGATTGTAAGTAAAGATGTAAGTGTTAAAAAATAGGATTACCTACTTAACTTACTTTAACAACAAATAATAAGTATGATATAACTACGTCAGTAGTACTCGGTAGTTATTATAAACGATAGTGCCACATTGTCACACACAATAAGCTACATTTCGATTTGGCATTGCAAAAGCCGCGATCGATGGGCGAGCTAATTTTAAATGTTTATGAGGCAACTTGGCTCACGAGTCGCCGCACGCCGCAGATGTCAGAATTTGTGTTTAATTTATGTTTTCATGGTTTCAACATGATCCCAACTGTGGTGTTGGCTGTAAATAAGTATATTGGTTCAATTTACTTCGAAACTGGCTTTAAAACACAATATTATTTTGATTTTAACTACAATCTATAGTAAATGCATTTAGTTTTTAGTCGTCTATAGCTTTTATTTTCACTTAAAATATATATTTTTAGGAAAACCAACAGCAAGATATATCTAGTAAAATAGATACATTTTACAAGATTAGTATTTTACAAAAATATAGCCAATAACAGGATTCCCATAGTGCTAACGTATTAAACAAGTTTCATAATAGGACATAACGTAAGATAATAATATGTTACAAGCTCTATAGACTAAGTACCCCTTTGTACCTTCTGATAGTAATATTATTTTTAGTAATTTATCGTCCTATTACGTCGCGACGCTTCCAACGAACAATACCTATTTGAGTAGGTAAGTTTTATTTCATACAAAAGATATATTATGTACAATAAAACCATGCTGCAAATGGCCCTCGACAACCTAATTTTGTTATGAAAATGACAGACGATATATGCAGTATGCCAAGAGCATGTCAAGACATCTCTAAGGAGGGTTCCGTAACTATCAACGCGCAATAATCTTTGAATCACTTCAATAGTTGTTATTCGATTTCGCTCAAAAAAACTTCCTAAAGAGTTTTTAGCATAAACTATCAGCGTGGAAACTTTCAAGTTTGTGACTCCTATAGTTTAGAAATGCCAGGGTGGGGCCAACTTATCGACAACTTTGGAGGCCAAAAATGGTTGAGTTTGTAATGTATCAAACCTTGCCTTTATTTTGAAAGGCATATTCAACGATACCCCACATGGTGGGGTAAAATGAAAAAAAAATTTCATCCTCACTTCACATGTATGGAGAGCCATCCCTAAAATATAAAATTAGGTATTATTGTTTCACCTGACCGATGCCAAAACCGAAATCTATACAGTATATACAATATATAACTATCCCAAATTTCATCCATTTATGGAAACGGATGGACATAGCGAAACTATAAGGGTTCCTTGAATATTACGCAACCTTAAAAACGATGTTTGCAAATACATGGAGATCGTGGTTGTAGTGTATGTAAAAATGACTTGCATTTTAAAAAACAATTTTGTAAACTGTTGTCGCTAAAAAAGCCCCGGAGTCGTACGAATGAAACTTCAAAAGCTGTTTGAAGTTCAAATGAGCTTTTTACAGAAATATATGGCTGTCAGCATAAAGATTATTTTTTTAAGTTGGTTAACTTAACGACTTCCCTCGGTGCTGGTTACAGCTCGATTTATTTTCTCCATTTTCTATACGATTTTAAAAAAATGACTACCTATCTCTATTTTCGAGAGCTTAGAGTTTAGCTTTACAGTTTAATGCGTTTTATTCGTCAAATGCACATTTGTATTTGACGAATAAAACGCACCAAAACTGATAAAATATTATAGTATCTTCTTCGCTGTCTGTGATGTTTAAGTTATATATTTAACCATCTCTACATACATACAATCAACAAAGATAAATATACCTTCAGTAGCTTGGTGCGTCTTACAGTTGCTTCTAATCCCCAAAAACCACGATGTAAGACAATTAGTTTCAGTTAGTAAATAATTCACAGAAAGAAAATACCGCGTTAAATTTATGAAAGAGGAAAAAGTATTATCGCGCGCGGACAAAGGCCGGACATGCCGTCTGCTCCGCAAACGAAACATTCATTCCGCCGAAATATTTGTAAAACATTTACACACAAAAACCGCAGCCCGTGTACCCGCATTACACGCTGTATTAAACAAAATGGTAATGTACAGTCGCAAATACACTGTACAGTGTAGTTACACGTCTTTTGGTTCCATTCGGCTACAAAGCATATTCCCCATATGCTGCACTTTACTGATAGGTATTCATGTGTCTACTTTTTGTGTTAAAAGTTTTTTTGTAAACCATCATAAACGGGGAAACCGACTGTAGCCGTCGTGATATCGCACCATAATTTCTATAGTTACTACGTCCATACACCAATAGCCTAAGCTTACAGGCAAAATGTTGATTTATACCTAAAACAACTGTACTGTTAAAAGCAGAAGCATACAAAATAATAAAGAAGTTATATACCCTTACTTACCTAGAAGATACGAGGTTTTAGATTCCTATGTCTCCCGAAAAGCTACAAAATACACTCAGCTGAGTGAGAACCGAGAGCCGCACTCACATAGAAACATCACAGGACATCAAATAGAAAAGCGAATAGCAAGGTACATAGATTACGTCTTTTTCAGGATAATAATATCGGTAATGGGTACCTATTCCAAACATGCAGCTGCAAAATGTGGTTGGCGACACTATATTTTTCATTCGGTTACTAAGAAATAATTTTATATTAACCGTTAACAATAAATATTAAAAACGGCCAAATGCGAGTCGGACTCGCGCACGGTAGGATTCGTATGTAACGGCAAAAAACACATTTGCTGTATGGGATCTAAGATTTTATTCTGATTTTAGTATTTGTTGTGATAGCGGCAAAAAAAACATCTGTGAAAATTTCAACTGTCAAAAGTTCAGCTATCACGGTTCATGAGACACCCTGGTGACAGATAGACAGACGGACAGTGGAGTATTAGTTATAGGGTTATAGGCCGTTTTTACTCTTTGGGTACGGAACCCTAAAACACTTTTGATAGGTACTTACCTATAATATGTATTACCCGTGTTATTGAAAGTACCAGGTACTTTCAATAACCGAGCTTTGCTCGGATCTCTAGTAGATTAAAAAAAAAGAATTACAAAAATATTTTATCGGGGCTCGAACCCACCACATTCCGAATTTTCGAACAGCGCAAAAAATAACCAAACTGCCAATCGGGCTGACATTATTAGAGTCGAAATTATTAATATATTGTTGCACGACAAAACAAAAAACATAATATAACTTAAAAATACGCGGTTTTCTAGGGATAACACCTAGCTAGATCGATTTTTCTCCCCTAAAACTACCTGTATACTAAATTTCGTGTAAATACTTCCACCTATTTTCGAGATTACGATTATATATATACAAGATTGTCTCATTTAAATATAAGATAAGTAAATTCAATATAAAAAGTATAACTATACCTTCAAACTACAAAACGTACCTACCTACTTAACCCAATGCAAACTTAGTGTAACGGCACACCTAATAACATTAAATTATGCAAAACCCTTTGTCTCGTGAAACAAGGCAAACACATCTGGCATAAACAAATAATAGAAATGGTAATACAGGCTTTCTCGCGGCCGGGAATGAAAGCGTTTTATAATGAGACCGCCTATAAACGCAGCCTCTTTTTATTCGGCCGACCTATCTTTGTCTCGGCGTTTGTTTACTCAACTACCGGTACAATCCTCAACTATAGGCATTGTTACTCAAATTGTATTTCCCCTTTGATGTAAAACGGGTTTGATTAATGGAATATTTTGTCTGGTTTTCTTGGTGTATGGTTTGATATGATGGCAAGCTGATTTGTCTTCCAAGAAGGTAGTATGTAACTATAGATGCCTACGACCAACCTGCTCTAGGACTTGATTGACAATATAAATACTTGTTATAGACGAGCTGACCCGTGCCCATTTATTTGGGCTTTACACAAATGTTCAACCCCTATTATGATGATGATGATGATAAAAATTTGCATCAATCAAATACACAATTTAGAATCATAGGCTTATCGAGAAATAGGTTCAACAGAAATTAAGCAACAGTTCAACGATTTTACTTTGTTTATTACATAACCTACATTTACCTAAGTACTTAATTTTAAAAACTTACCCATTAGGCAGAGAATTTATAAATATCTTTTTTATATTTTTTTTATTTTTACAAACTAGTAATAATAACTTTGCTTATTAAAGTTATATAAGTTATAAAGTTGTATTCAAATAAAGTATAAAATACATAAAAGTAAATCACAGACTAATTAGTTTCAAGACCAAGTTCTAACCGACAGAAACCACTTCTGCAATAACTTTCAAAACTCGAAACTTGCTTTTTACAACACTTATAGAAAGTAAACTGGCAAGAATTTTCACAAATCAGATTAGAATCAACTTTTCTGTTTTGCCTCGTTTTAGTCAATCATTGTGTATCTTCATTGGGTCGGTAAATTGAGCTGTGAGTATATAGAACATGGCCGGAGCGGGTACCAATGTTAAATACCAGAGCTCTTTGAACCCAGTCAGTGAAATAATTCCATATGCATGCACCAGCCAATGACCGACGACAATGATTAAATTACGAATATTTGTCACAGATGAGATCAGTAATGCTGGAGCTGACTGGTCAATCTTCAGTGAGAAATGTGACGCTGAAGTCATCATAGATACTATAATAATCACATAGGGAAATGCACAATCTGTAAGAAGAAAGCAAACTGTTATTATAATAAATAGACACATATGTCCTTAGCACCGAACCGAACCGAACATTTTCTTAACGGTGTATGTATGACAAACTGTGGACCTAGCAGGAACATTTGACAGCGGCAGAAACTTAACGTTATCGAAAGATAATTGTATGAAATCTGTCAAAACCATGCCGACCAGCAACTATACAAACTTCATTCTATAACATTAGGTTGATATCCTGCTGACAAATGTTTCTGCTTGGTCCACTGTACGATTTATCAATTGTGTGTATGGTAAAACGTAGCAAATTATTGTAACGATTTGCCATACACACAATCTATAAAAGTGCACAATTCTGTGTTAAATTTACAGTAAAAAGTTAAGTATGTAGCTGGCATTAGCCTATATTTCTACGAAAGTTTTTTTGGTTCTTTCAAGTTGTCAACTCAGACTCGTGTGTTTGATTTCCAGCTCTATTGTAGTAGGGCAGAGTTTTATTTACAGTGCTATTGTTTTATCGCCACCACGAAATGCTCTTGTGGGAACGAGCTTTTGTTTTAATGATATGATACTTACATATCAGTCCTGCTGCAATTGTGTGAAGTAAGACCAATATAGGATAAAAATATAGAGCACAGTAAATTGCTTTCTTTCCAGCATGTGCCTTATGCCATAACAGAATCCATGGTCTTAACAAGACAGTCATAAGCAGACTGAATGCATAAATTAGTAAAACTATTGTGTACCTGGAAAAGAAATACAAGTGATAACCTTAATGAAATGAAAATTGAAAATGAAACTGACAAATTTTTAATTTCAAAATGAACCTTTTTCGGAAAGTCAACAAAAAAAAACTACATTAAGAATATCATTTTAAACAGGAGTTTCAGCTTATAAAGCAGTTTAGTTTTATTTTACAAATGAGAGTAAACTTCTACATAATAAAACAAAACCTAACCAAGAGCATGTCTAAGGAGGTTTCCGTAATGTACAATAGGTTCTTTTACAAATTACTTCAAGTTATTGTCCGATTTCGCTCAAATTCCAAAGGAGTATCTAACATTACTTATTGACAAGGAAAGTTATAAGTTTCTACCTCATATAGTTTAGAAATCAGAAATGCAAGTGAGAGGACCAACTTGTGAACCATTTTGTAAACAATTTTTAAGCCAATTACTCCAAAATAGATCACTTTATAAATAAGTTGTGTATGAAACCTCGCCCTTATTTAAATATACCTACTTGATGATACCCCACAAGGTTGGGCTAGAATGAGGAAATAAATTCATCCCCACTTCACTGTATGGACAGCCTAAAATATAAAATTATTTTTATTTTATGATGCCAAAAGTAAATTCTACATGTCTTCTATAAGTGTACTAAATTTCATCCATTTATATTTATAAATACAGAAGTTAGCAAGGGAGGACAGATAGAAGGACAGACCAACACTATAAAAAAACAACTATTTTTACCCTTGTAGGAATTTACGAACTAAACAATACCCTATTAAATAATTGGTGCTAAAATTATTCTATACTTACAAGGGATACACAGCTTCCTGAGTGCAGTGTAATGTCTCTTTGTAATCTGGTTGTGGGTTGTGCAGCAATGTGTACCAGTCGGAGAGGGCTTTAGGTGTACACACATACAGCGACAGCTTTCCTGTCGGAGGCAGGATCATCAACGCCCCCACTGTGCCAATAGCTACTTCAATAAATGCACATATGTGCTGTGTTGCTATGCTTTTTCTGGAAATATAATTGCATACTGTTACAACTGCTGTCCTCTGCTGCTTTTTGGGGTTATTATTTCGATGTACAAAACAAAATTGTAGTAAATTAAAAGCCATTTTGGCATCACTTCATTACCTTACCTTTTCCCAGCTGACACCATGTCAATGAAAAACCAATGTAATATCAATGGCAGTAAAACCATAAAACCTAGGTATTGCCAATCATAGAGAGTCGGTTCATCGGTGCATTCCACACAATAACTAGAGGCATTGGTGCGGAATCCTCTTGGACAAGCACCGCAATCGCTCCATGAACCATCTTCATTTTCTGTTCGGCCACAATATAAACCCGGACAAGTTCTCACTAAAGACATATTTGGTTTTGAATCCTTTTAACCTTAATTACACGAATAATAAGTATACTATTTAACCCTATGAGTACATACATTTAACCATATTTTATTAAAAAACTACCTACTTATTCGGATTTTTTGGAAGTTTGTGTTTGTTTTGACAAGACAAGCTGACTTTGACAGTTGACAGATGTGTTGACGTTTACAGTTGACAATTATTATTTTTTTACTTGTATTAATGAAGACTCAATACACCAGAAGTGTATTCCGTTAAACAGAAAATCCCCTCTGTGTTTGACACCGTGTCGCACTGTGTCGATTATATCAGTTGTGTGAAGCAGGACAGCAGGATAAAGGTATTCTGATACCCATTAATAATGCTGACCACATTTTTCGCACTATCTCAGCGTCTAGGGGACTTCTTTCATGAAAAGGACTTTATTTCACGACTTAGGTTGTTACGTTATTAATATTCTTTGACTTAGATACCTACTTTTTTCTTTTAAATCTTCAACGGGCTTAGCATGGCGATCCCAAGAAATAATTTTAAAGTAGAAATATTCTATCCAAAACAGTTCGTTGCGAAATATTTCTTAATCCCTGATAACAAGGTCGTCAAAAGAAGTCAACATTTCTAAACAGCCATATTTTTAAAATGGCTACTGGGATCTTCTGTCAAAAATGATCAAATGTTCAAGTAAATGACTGAACGTAAAGAAACTATTTGTCTTGGACCGCCATGATGTGGAGTAATTGACATTATTGTAAGAGTATTTGACATTGAATAAAGAAAATGTTTCTACTTTAGCTGTCAAAAGAGGTCATTTTGTGAGCTCCTGCACGGGAAGAAAATGTTGTTTCTCATAACGACGATGTGTGGACCTTGCTGCCTTACAATAAGAACTATTTTGCTCCGAATAGCATTAATGTTTCTTAAATCAGTCATTTTGTCGATTCTTCGGTGTTTGTGTGTAGTGCGCATGCTAAGCCTGCTGATTTCCTATAAACGATGTTTTTACAGTTATAGTTAATAATCTGAGCATAAACCCTTACTCACTGTCTGTTCTATTCTGTCTGGAAATCCAGCACCGGTACTAATGACATGTCCGTCATTAGTATCAATATGTCAATCATTTACAATATTTGCCTACAAGACCGCTTCAAGGCCACGTTATTGGATTTGCAGGCAGGACGGTGAGTATGGTGCTTTAACACAATAAACAAATGATAATGCAGAGAGAACAATGGTATGAAAAACCTTCGATGAATTTAAGTTCTTCATATTTACATCACATTGCACACAACATAGGGTCGAAAATAAAACTAATTATAATAATTCAATGCTAAACTTTTATTTATCCAAATTATTATAAACAAAACATCTGCTAGCAAATATTACCTTTAAGTATAATTTTAAAGCACATCGTACTTCGGCAAAAATTTTTTATGATCAGAAAATTGCTTACAGTGCCTTAAATTTTCCAGAGAGATCGTATTTCCTAAGTATCGAAAGGCGAATGCGCCGTATAATGTATCGCAATAAAAAGTAAGACACTAACAAGGAAGAAAATAAAGACACGGATAATAGAAGCAGAATATCCACTGAGAAATAACGAAAAATCGAATGTTCAGCAGTTGGAGATTGAAGAGTTCGAGCGCCTCCGTTTCGTAGAACATATTCTGTCCAAAGAATAGCATGCTCCGGACCAGATATCAAGGGATCAAAGATTTGATTCTTCAATTTTGTTATCGATTTCTTATAGCTGGAAGAAAGGAGCAAGGTACTTACTAGGATTATTAGGGTTAAAATCTCTTCTGTAAACAAATAAGTATAATAATAACCTAACCTAACCTACCCGATAGTAAAGCAATTTTATTATTTCTTTATTACTTACTCTTCATTTTTAACAACTGCTGTTATAACTTCCTTTGTTTTTTCTTTTTCTAGATAATACAAATCTAATATTTCCCCAGCATCATGTTCGGTGACTTTTTCGATGAACACTTTTCTAGATTTTAGTATTGGTAGTCCGACAATTGGTGTTTCATAAAACACTGCCTCTTCCAGTGATCTAGCACCTCCATGTGTAATAAATACCTTAACATGTGGATGCGCTAAAATCAATTAAGAATAGTTTTATGTTACGTATAGCCTTACATATAATATGTAACTTTAATTGTTGAAACTTTAACTCTTACCTAAAATCTCCTGTTGCGGAAACCACGCGTTTGTTATGACGTTTTCAGATTTATTGATCATCGTCGTGTTAGCAATTTTCCAAAGTACCAAATGAGGTAACTCTTTAAAAGCATCGGCCAGAGTTTGCAATATTTTTACAGAAAGATGTTCCGCTTCCTGAATAGCACCCATGCTGAAGTATATTACGCCTCTGGTATTCGTATCTAACAAACGTTTTAGGTCCTGCAATCACAAAAATGTTTGAAATTTTTAATAACAAATAAAAGGAAGTATTTGTTAATTTATTAACACCTGCAATCTTACCTCTGGCAGTTGGAAGCCTGGTTTCAAATGCAGCCGATCGACATATGCCACGGCAGGGCTTCTTGGTCTGTTGCCTATCAAGAGCGGATTGTTGGCCACAAAAAGCAAATCAATATTCTTCTCCAACGTTAGCAGATCAGACTTAAGTGCAAATATTTTCTTAGAAGCAATTTCGCAAAGTGGAAGATAGTTGTTATAATACTCATTTCTCGTTTGAACATGACGGTTTATCTCGACAAGTTTTTGCCACTGGCTAATATTTCTGTGATAGAGACTGTTAACATCCGGATACAAGCTGGGATCTACCGGGACTCCTTTTGATTCGAAATGATTTATGGAACCACTGCCAGATGTTATCGCTATATGAGGTGTCTTGTATTTGTCTGCCAAGGCGTAGAGTATGGGGTACTCAGCTTCAGTTACAACTAAGTCGAACTTAACATGTGGGTTTGCCAGCAGGGCCGTCATGGCTTTCGATTTCAACTGCGACACTACAAGTTTTACGTTGAGCTCGTTGATAGCTTTCATATGAGGATAGTGATCGTCTTTATCAGTGATTATTTTCTTATACTCTTCCCAATACGGCGCTGATTCCTCACCGACGTTCAATTCAACGATTCTTTCAACTTCTGGGAGCCCAAATTGTCCGGGATATGGCGTCATCATCACAATATTGTGGCCTCTTTGAGCGAGAAGTGAAATATACCCTCTGAACACCGAATGGTCCGTAAACGAGAGCGAAGGAAACAGCGCCAAAATTGAAGCATTTTCGACTACACTGCAAAAAGTAATAAAAATTAAAATCGCACAAATTACTTTACAAACCATTTTCACAGCAAGGTATACGCAATAGCGTAGGTACACGTCGTTTGATCAGAGCTTCGGAAAAGAATGGACACGTAAGTGGAACATCACCAAGTATCTGAAAACACTTGTGTAAATATTAATTTGAGCAATCATTAATCGACCTTGTGTGTTTCTTTTTTTGCAGGCATTTGGGCGTTATAAATAATACCCATATTGTATGAAAATTGGAAAATATTCATCACATAATTAAAAGGGTACTACTGTCTGTTTCAAAATAAGTTACAGTGGGGACCACATATTGCTAAATTGGCAGATAAGCTGAGTTCTGCAGCATACGCTGTTAAAAAAATTAGAGAAATTACCGACATAGAGACCGCGCGATTAGTTTACTTTAGCTATTTTCATAGCATAATGTCGTACGGCATCCTCTTGTGGGGAAACGCTGCGGACATTAATACAATATTTGTGCTGCAGAAACGTGCTATACGTTCTATTTATAAGATGTCGACTTTTGAATCTCTAAGGGAAAAGTTTAAAGAAATTAAAGTTCTGACCGTCGCATCTCAATACATTTTGGAAAATGTGTTATATGTAAGAAAGAATCTAAACAACTTCAAAAAGAAATGTGATAATCATTGTGTAAACACTAGAAATAAGACAAAGTTAGATATGCCAGTGTTCAGACTAAGCAAAGTTAGTAAATCCTTTAAAGGCCAATATATATGTATATGTATACGCTTATACAATATAATCCCAGAAAAGGTTCAAAACTTTCCCATTAATAAGTTTAAAAAAGTAGTTAAAGAACGTTTGTGTGCCAAAGCGTATTATAAAATTAATGACTTCATTCAAGACGGCACACCTTGGGAATAAGGTGGCTCCTTATCTTATCTTATTATTTGTTACATAGACATAAGTAAACATTGTAATAATTTTGATTTTAAAAGAATAATTTTCCATCTTTTTGGTAAAAGATGGCCCCAGACGAGTTTCTTGCCGGCTCTTCTCGCTGGGTTAGTTCTCGAACCGGTGGTAGACATCACGTAGTATCGACGTTCAAAAAGAGTATTTAAAAATACCAATTTTGAATAAAAAAAATTTGATTTGATTTGAAAAATGTAAATAGGTGTGTCTATGTAGGTAGTAGTCAATAAGTACTTAATTAAAATGTTTTATATTTAGATGAGTCTGCCTACCTAGTGAAAAAACGTTAAAAGAATGTAATATCTATTTTAGCTGTATTTAATCTGAGTATTTTGGTTAGAAAAATATCCTCTGTCACCAACGTTATGTCCTTTGCAAACTTTTTGAGGTAAAATATTGGGTTTTCTCCTTTTATGGTTACTTACCTATTTAAAAATACTTATGTACCTATGTAACATGTCTTTAAATATCCCTCATCAATATTGGACATCTTTTCGTATTGGATGCCGTATTTAAACATGCTGTATTGTGAAGTATTTATAGCACAGAGTATAAATATATACTTAGCAACCCTTATTTATTATTTCCATGGCAACGAAAACATCAACATAATATAATAGTAAAATCAAACTTACGACGTTCCATACTTGGTTTTTAAAGAAAGAAATAAAATAATATGAACGATGTATCAAACTACTCGATGGTTGGGAGGATAGGCGAAGGTGCTCATGGTCTGGTGTTCAAAGCTAAGTATCTGCCGACGGGACGAGAGGTGGCGTTGAAGAAAATACTCATCAAGAACCTTGAAGACGGCATCCCAGTTAATGTGATGCGGGAGATAAAAGCATTGCAGCTGTTGCGGTGTAAATATGTTAGTTAATCATCACCAGTTTCATATCAACCACTAATACTCAATATATAAAAACTCAATATATACTCAATATATAAAAATATATATAAAAACTTCACTAATAATGAACACCACGGTTGCAACTTACGCCACAAGCGGTTTATTTTATGACCGGCATTGAAATTGTGACAGCAAGCTGCCCTTCGAACATAGTTAGCCTCTGGCAGAGCCACCACTGGTGGCACCGCTGGTAAAATTGGCACCGGCAACTCACGTGATGAATTACCTGAAACTGATAACAATAGTCCTAAAACACGTGATCAAAATTAAAGTTGATTGTTTAAGTACCTAAGTGTAATGCTAGCCATATACGTAACGGTATACCTGACAGGTTTGCCTGCACAGGCACACTGTGCAGGTAAACCGGAGCGGGTAAGTTACAAAACTATGCAGGTTTCCATACAGGTGTACCTGCGCAGGTTTACATGTATGGCTAGCAGGCTGCTGCCTCGAACACAGCGGCACGGCGCCCGCCTGCACGGGCCGCTGCTCACCGCTGCCACCCCGCCGCCCCGCGCCGCGCCGTTCGCCGCTGTGTTCAAGGCTGCGGCCTAAATAAGATGTTTCTGGAAACACTCACTTCCAGGTAATAAAGCTATACGACATGTTCCCGCGCGGCATGAGCCTGGTTCTGGTGCTGGAGTACATGTGCTCAGGGCTCTGGGACATGCTTCATCATCATCCGAGCGAGCTCACCATACCACGAGTCAAGACTTACGCGCAGATGCTATTGAAGGGCACAAGATATATGCACGCGCACTATGTTATGCACAGGGTAAAATATGTTTTCCCTGTTAGGTCTTACCATTACTTTACTCTTATTTAAAGAAATAGTCCGTAGACCTCATGCTAAGAACTACAAATAACCACGTTTTGAAAATTTACTTACATTGTTTTAAGGACTTGAAACCAGCGAATCTGCTAATAAATTACGAAGGAATTCTCAAAATAGCAGATTTGGGCCTTGCACGTCTCTACTGGCCAGATGGAGGCAGACCTTATTCACATCAAGTAGCGACACGGTAAGCAAGTAAAATTGTGCTTCATATAGCATACCTACCTGACCTGTGAATAATATATGTAACTCTAAACATGGATCAACAAAATTACATTAAATATATTACGCATCACGTAGGTAGGTACAGCTATAACCTACTAGTCTAAAACATAATATGCAGGCTTCCTTTTGATTCAATAATAACCTAACCTAACCAAGAGCATTTCAGGACATGTCTAAGGAGAGTTCCGTAACTATCAAAGCGTAATAGGTTTTTTTCAAATTCAAATTAAAAAAAAACTTTAAAAGTTACTATCCGATTTTATTCAAAATAATTTTCCTAAAGAGTTTTCAGCATGATCTATCAGCATGGACACTTACAAGTTTCTATCTCCTATAGTTTAGAAATGCTAGGGGAAGGGCAACTTACAAACCACTTTGGAGGCCGATAAGTCGAAAATGGTCGACTTTGTAAAACAGTTATGTATGAAACTATTGTAAAGTAATAAATGTATCTAGTCTTTAGAATGTGTAATCTTTATTAATTTTCCATTTGTAAACTAACTATGTTGCTACCATGACAACCGTGTCATAGTCTCACAGGCAATATATATCAGTCCTCCGCCGCTATTCGCCTGGAGCAGGTAGGGGCTGCTCCAAGTGCCGCCGGTAGACTACGCCAGCATCTCTTTGCACTTCGTACCTAATGTAGCAGGCGACGTGCAATAGTCCTAGTTCATGAGGCCGCTTTCCTCCCCCTTTTCTCTATATATATGTTGCACTCTCCTTTTACTACATGTATGATGTAACTATCTCTCATAACCTTCCAAAATATGCGATATGGTAAATAAATTCTACAACTCGTGTTTCCATTAACTCTTCTTATTTCTTTTTATTTCTTTCCACTTGTGTTTACATTTTTGCAAATTATTTTCGTTTTCCTTAATGTATATTAGCAGTACATATTTACATTTTAACTCTCTGTCTCTAGTATCTGTAAAATCTATTTTTGGTGTAAATTTCTGGTGTACATCTCGTGTAGTATGTCTATTCATGTTTTCTCTCTTTAAAAGCTTCTTGTATCTGTTTTTTTGTATAATAACTTTCTATAGCTATTATTTTCCAAGCGTTATGTGTATTTCAATCTTCTCTAAATGTATTGTGCACGTTGTCAATCGTATGGCGTTCGTTTGCATCTGTGCTCATTATTTCTCCTGGTGGAACATAATCTATTAATGTGTTCTAGTCTAAAGGTGTAGATGGCCCGTATATAATGCCACTAATTGTATTATTTCCAGTGAAATGTGTAAGTGCTTCTTTAATAATTTTTGTAGACTATATATTCCGTTCATTTTTGGATGTTTCCTCCGTTCTTTACGTTGAATCTATTTTTCTGTTGTCATCTTTTCTGTGAAGTGTATGTGTGTATTGCTCGCTCGTATCGCGGTGTGTACTTCTGTCCTCTCTCTCTCTGTGTGTATAATTAACTTTATCAACTGTATGTAGATGGGATTTTAAAATTTGTGCTGATGTAAAATTATGTTCGGTTTGGTCTTGCATATTTAAGAGTTTAATTTTGATTAATGTAAATTTTTCTTCCATGAATTTTTCTTCGTATCTTGTATCTATTTCGTTCTCTAATTCTTTGTCTGGTATTTCGAATTCTATGTTTTGTTGTAACTCTCGAATGTTTGTAAGTTTTCACGTAAGAATTGTAGTGTAGTCTGGATTTCTGCATATGATGGAATTTTGTTCTTATTCAAGTAATTTTCTAACCTTGTAAGTTGATCGCGTAGAGAGGCTCGAATCCTCTTCCATTTCTGTAGATCCGTAGTCATCCTCGTCGCCAGATCTTGTAAAGTAATAAAATATGTAGTATTTAGAATGTGTAATCTTTATTCATTTTCCATTTGTAAACTAACTATGTTGCTACCATGACAACCGTGCCATAGTCTCACAGATAATATAATATATCAGAAACCATACCTTTATTTTAAAAGACCTATTCAACGATACCCCACACGATGTGGTGGAGTGAATAAATATTTTTCATCCCCACTTCACGTGTATGGAGAGCCACCCCTAGAATATAAAATTATTATTATTTTATGATGCCAAAACTGAGATTATACACAATCTATAAATATACCAAAGGGGTACGAACCTTTGTGGCATATTTAGCCGCCGCCATCTTGGTTTTTTTTTTCAAAATTTCCGAGCACGATAAAAGTGGTATATGTGGATAGAGGACACTTATACAAACAAAAAATGTTATATAACATGGTATCCTAAAGTGTCACGTTTCCGAGATATTTAGAAGTAAATATCGCCATATGAGTCCAAAGGCGATCATTGAAAATCGAGTAATTACGCGTGTATGTGCATTCCATTGTCTTCAAATTTTGGTTCCCAGGTATACCTACAAGGTGTCCCAAAATATTTTCTTTTCTTTTAAAGAGAAATAATATAGCTTATACATCAGAATAACGTGTTTTATTTGCACCCGGTAGGTGGCGCTGCGGTAGTAGCGGTACGAAGTACGCCGGGACAGAGTCTCAAATAAACCTGATTCATACATTCGGTCGTGGAGGTTTGAGCTTTTGTATAGAACAGCTGATTTATTTTTCTCAGTTTCGGCAGTTTAGGCGTAACACACAGACAGACAGAGTTACTTTCGCGTTTATAATATTAGTAGGGATTAAGGCCTGTTTCTACGCTTGCTGACAAGTGTCTGATTGCTTAGAATCAACTTAATTGACATATAACATTTAAAATCGCGTACATATTTGTAATTTTTATTTGTCAGATAACAATCAGACACTTTATCAGCAAGTGGTGAAACAGGCTCGAAAATTAAAACACATAATTTCGATTAATAATAATAAGTATAATAATATCAGATATGTGGAACGACAGACAGTTTTTTGAAAAGATTATTTACATACAGAGTTTACTATTTTAATGGAAAATATTATATAATATTTATCATAATTATTCGTCATAGTCTTCATCTCGTGTGAAAAAAATCATATCCAAAAATGCAGCAGGGGGTCGAATCGGGATTTCTTGGTGCCGGGCCCAGGCCATGTACCAAATAATGCACATGACATGGGCGCAGCACCCAAGGGTTCGCATTCCCACAAGACAATTGCAATAGTGGCCTATTATTTTGTTTGTGCCTTCTAGGCTGTTATCAATCAAGATATATACAAAATACAGACGAGCTGATTGGTGTCGCGAATGTATTTTAGCCCTTGCAAGCCAAGGACTCACCGCCACTATATCGAATTGCCTTAAATTATAATCCACTTCAAAGTCTTCGTTCACTTCTATGAAAAAAGTTCCGTTTTCTTTAATATGCTCTCTGTAATAACTCCTAGCTTGTTCCACTTGTTAGGGTCCGAGAGATATTATAAGCAATTCGTCATATGTAAGGATATGACGAATTGCTTATAATATCATAATAGGGAAATCTTCGAAGCCTTCGCTAGCATTTATAGCTTGGAAAGCTGCTCTGCGGTAATTAAAATTGTTTTCTATCACTAACGCGGGCAAACGGTTTGGTGCGTCATGTTTAAGATATATTTCATTTATAATATCATCCGCGAGGCGGTGGTCTTGCAACCTTTGGCCAAATGCATTGATTAATGCACATGCAATTCGTATCTCTTCAATTAAATGTGGTGCGGCTATATTTACACATGTGGATCGCAGTTGCCTGAATTGGTTCTTTAACCGGCCATTTATTGCTTCCACCACCCAACGGCACAACGTCACTTTGCGGGACTCGTTAGCCTGTTGAGTAGTGAGCTGACGTTGGTCATCATCTTTCGTCTGTGGAAGATATGATTCATAATCAACCTCACTCATCTTTTCTACCACGTCACAAAATCCTCGATCTAGAATAAAATGTCTTTATTTTCAAAAAACCAATGAAATCGATTTTCTTCATCTTCAGAAATTAATTCTTCCATTATAGTAGCATCGGATTTGGTAGCCGCGTAAGGCCCAAACGCTTCAATTATATATCCATCAGGACTTACTATAAGGAAGACCTTTATTAGATTTCTGTACTTGTGGGAACTGTAGGATTGCCTTTGGAATCTATAGTTAGAGCTTTTTTGCACATAAAAGTAGGTGCTATCGCAAATACTTATTAATTGGTTACAGTTGGGTTCCGTAAACAATATATATGGAATTCTTAAGATTCTCTCTCGGAGTTCATCTCTATATGTGTATGCGCATTCCGGTTCATACCTAAATATGGTCAAAGCCCAAGTGTTTTGAAACAAAATCACGAACAAGACATTTTCGTGCTCTTTTCATTATTCTTCCCAACTGTTGCGGAGATACATGAAAGATGCTTGACACACTTTCATTCGAGTCACCGGTGTGTAGTTTGCAAAAAACCATTGCTAGGGCCCTTTTAGGCATTTTAAAAGTTTGTGATAGGGAAGGAGTTTCTTCTAAAATACATACAAAGTTCCCTTTATTGTATCCAATATAATAGTTGAATATACCGTCGTCTATAGTCTCTATTCTATTAAAATCCAAATATTTTATGTTTCTTCTTTGTAATATTTTTAACATGTCTGCTACTTGGCCACTGTTAAAAGTATATGTTGTGGGACGACCGTATGCCTCCAAATCATGCCACAAAGTTCCATCTTCCAAATGCTCTTCACAAATCCTACTACCACGCGGAACATATATATTTTGTTTTAACAAAATGTTTGTTCTGATCAACAAGTTAATTCTATGAAGATTCTCCCTATGACCACAGCCTGCCATAATACAGTTTGTTGAACTATAAGGTAGACGAGAGAAGCCTGGTACAGGAATAATTGGTTGTGAATTAATATCTTGTTCGTGAGGTACATTTTGTTCCGGGGAAATATTTTGGACATCTTCTCTGGGAGTAAGTCTTAATGGGTCACTTTGCAATTCTGAGGATTGACTGGACGAAGGCTCAATAACTTCATTTATAGCTGCTTTTTTAGAATCGCAACGAGCAGCTATAAATGAAGCTTCTTCTTCTTCCTCTTGTTCTCGTCTTTGCCTCATCACGAAATAATCAGCGCGTTGCAAATACGGTTTGCATATTCTGTCTTGAGCAGTTATCTGAAATAAATAAAAATAAAATAAAAACATTTAAAGTGAGGGAATCATATTTTTATGAAATACACATAAGACAATAATTGTTACGGTGACTAGTCGACCCATTTCTACTTTATGCACAATGCTTTAATAATTAAGTATATTTCGTAAAACAATAATTAAAAAAAATCTAAATATTAATTATTGTTTTTCTTAAATATTATTGATAGGTATAGCACAAATAAGATGCAGTGAAATATTTTAAGTTTATTGTACTGACCTGATATTGATCCTCAAATAGATGTCGAGCATACACAACTATGTTTGGATGACTCGCCATGTAGTCTTCATTAAGCAGATAAGACTGTATGGTTCCCTTAGATTCTCGCCGTGGCCCACGCCCACGGACAGTACTCACTCCACAAAAAAAGCACTGTCTTGCACCAATATGATCTGACATGATTGGTCAAATAACCAAGTCAACAGTTTTGCAAGTTAAGTGACGAACCGAAAAACAAAATAACAAGCAAAACAATGATAACTATTTTTAAGCAAGTAAAAGTATAGAAAGCTAGAAACTGAGACGCCTGCGCACATTGGGGTTCAAAGTGGCAAACTGAGCTTACCGTTGCCACTTACCGGCGGCATGCGGCAGCGGCGGTGTTTGATCCGTCCCCCCTCTGCACCTTCACCGGGTATCATCATCCCTATCTCACAAAACAAGAAAGACAATGCGCCAATTCGAACAAACAGTTTTTTTCATGTGGGATTTACCAAGACTGCGGGAGTGGGACGGCATTTTACCTGCTCGTCTATCACCTCATGTACATGATTGATAATTAAATATATTGGTATGCGTTGCGATTGATTTAGTACCTACCTATGTACAAAAGGAGGTATCGGCAAACATCTGCAAACTACATACTATGGATATTTAAATAAAATGCGTATACACATGCGTATTTACTTATTTTGTTAATAACAATCAATATTTTTATATGTAGTTGCAAACATATTAATAGCTAAATATACTTGGGGGCTGCTAATATTTGAAGACAATGGAGTGTTCACACACGCGTAATAACTCGATTTTCAATGATCGCCTTTGGACACAATTGCGATCTTTACTTCCAAATATCACGAAAACGTGACACTTTAGGATACCATGTTATATAACATTTTTTGTTTGTATAAGTGTCCTCTATCCAAATATACCAACTTTTATCGTGCTCGGAAATTTTGAAAAAAAATCAAGATGGCGGCGGCTAGATATGTCAGGCTCCATACAAAAATGTTCGAACCTCTTTCATCTATTTATATTCATAATTACAGAAGCTAGAAGCGCGGACAGACAGACATACAAACAGGACACAGCGAAACTATAAGGGTTCCTTGAGTATTACGGAACCCTAAAAAGGAATAGCTAATAAATCCGTTTGAAATATGAAATTATCGTGTACACAAAACGTTATTTTGCAGATGGTATCGCGCGCCGGAACTTTTGTACGGGGCGCGCTACTATAATGAAAAAGTAGATTTATGGGCCATTGGTTGTATTATCGCTGAAATTATCACGAAGCAACCACTTTTCGCCGTAAGTACCCTTTTATCTCCCGAAAATATAAGCATTTGACTTGATAATCAAAAGAACCTGTGACAAGGAAAATCGGATACTTCATACTACCTAGTTCTACTGGGTCAGTGGTTTAGCCAGTTCTCGCGGTTTCGAATCCCGCCAAATAATAATTTTTCGCGTTGCTGGATACGCACAATTTCCTAATTACATTATATTTGTAACATTGGCTATCCAGTGCTACTCCAGTGCATGTGTTCAGTAAGCCAGGAGTAGTGAGTTTTTCATTAATAAGGCTGAAACAGTAAACGAGCGACGGGAAAAACGCGTAACCATTAGCCATCAAACGATCTATTAGCGGCCTGCTCACGTAAACTTGGGACCGCGAATCGGACTACGTTCGAACCCGTAGCGATCTGCGCGGTTTGGACTACGGATCGAACTGTGCTAATTACGAATAAAAATATGTTACGATTAATGGCCCGTTTCAATAACCTATCTACCAATAACTGTTTGTTAAAAACGTCAAATTTGTATCGCAAAAGACCGGCAAATGATTGAAGGACGACGTTTTTAACAAATAGTTATTGGTAGATAGATAGGTTATTGAAACCGGCCGTTAGAGTACCGACGTGTTATATAATATTGTTACAAAATTCGTCATTGCGCACGGTTGAAACTGTGCAAAATGTGTAAAAAAAAAATGCGTTGCATCGACATGCTAGCTTGGACTGTCAGCCCCGCGCATTTACACGTTCGATTCGGAACGCGGGTTGGAACGCGCGTGCTATTTTCCGCGGTCCGCTGTATGCGTGACGGGCGCTAATTACTCGTAGTTCCATAAAGAAGTACAAAATATTGATAACTTATTTTCAGGGTGAATCAGACATAGAACAGCTAGCGATAGTGTTACAACGGCTAGGGACACCCACACAGGAAACTTGGCCCAATCATTCCGAGTTACCGGACTACCACAAAATAACTTTCCCGGAGTCGTCACCCATGCCGTGGACGAACTTACTGCCGGGCGTAGAGCTTGACGCTATTCATTTGATCAAATCCATTATATTATACGACGCAAAAAAGAGAATATCAGCTAAGGAGGTAAAAAACTTTGAACAAATTAAACAACTCACATTACAATGGACTTATTAATAAATCGGGATAGGTTATTTTCTTTTACTTATTTTTATTACAGGCACTATTACATCCGTGGTTTCTACGGAAGCCGCTGCCGGCTTCACTGGAAGAAATGCCAAAACCTACAGGGAACAGAATTAAGTGACAATTTTCAGTTTGATTTTCTTTCTTATGTTAGGGGAGATAAGATCTAAACTAGTCCCAGCCGACAGAGACAGCGGTAGGATTAGGCGTCTAGGCACTAGGCAGCACTATTTTATTATGAACATAGAACAAGTAGGAATTGAAGACCATAAGTGCAAATAAAATACAGAATTTATTTTGACGAACGTATATTTTAATTATTTGACTTTTGTCATAACATGGCCAACACAATGATGGGTTTAATGTAAGATTACACTAATAATTTAATTACCGAAACGTAGTTATTACAATTAATAAGAAAAATAATGACAGCATTGTCTGTAACTACAATGTATTTTTATGTTGTCATTATAGTCGCAAAAAATGTAAAAATATAATTTAACACCGTTTCATACTTACACTAGGAATTATCGACAAATTGTTATATAAACCGGGTAACTTAACTAATACCATATTCACTTACCATAACTAACAACAATGAAAAGATTGTCAAGTTACAGACAACTTGTATCATGCTCTTCCAGTTTTTGCTACTAACCGCCTAGCTCAACTCTCGAGAAAGTCTCGGTGTCAAAAAGCAAATATGATACTTTGGAACACACCTACATTGTTCTTATGATATCATATCAGCTCATGAAACTGTTATTCAGTGCTAGATCTTGTATTTTGAAAACCTTGGATTACAGCAACTTACTGTATGTGAAGGCAAATTCTATATTTTTGGTTCATCACTTAAAAATTGTATCTACATTATAATAATATTTACACAAATTGCAATACATGCTTTTATTTTATATAAATTGCTTTAATTTATAAATTAATTTAATAAATACAACTGACACATCTAGCTAATGTCTTTAAAATCTAATGTCCATCAGAAGTTGTTTTATCAAGTATTTTGTACAAAAATATTTCTAATAATTATTTATTAGTTTCGAATTCAAGTACATAGTTAAGATGACGCATTGATTATGGGGTCGGAGGGATGTACTATATTTTTTCACAGAAAACCGTCTCGAAATGGAATGGGCATTTGCATCAAAACATTTTTTCCGTATAATTTAAAACTATAAATATATTTTAACTGATTTACGAACAAATCTCAGGAGTCAGTCAGTGTACAGAGAAACAATCATTAATAATTTTGGGAAACTTTAATCGCTTTCGAATGGCGGTAAAATGGGAATCTGTCTTTTTGTTTATTTTGTGTTATTTATAAACATTGTTCAATTATTATGTAATGCTGCAGCTAAACAAAGGTACGAGGTCCTGAATCCCCTCTACTACTTACTAGACAACCTTGACAAAATTGCAGGAAATTAGAATAGGCTTACGTTTTCTTAGTTGTTTTACGTTTTAATCAATTGAGGAGGATAAATAATGAATTAAACATGAAAAGTTAACTAAGTAATAACCAGACACCTTAAATTAATAAGAGAAAAGTAATAATTTCCCAAAATTGGTTAACCCATAAATAATATTAACTACTAAATATTTCACGATTTATATTTTCACTTTTATTTACATTAGATTCGAATCGAACTATTAGACTTAACATTTAATTATATTGAGCGAAAACTTGTGCAGAAATGGTATTTACACATACAATTGTTTTAGCCGGTACCTACTTCATTTATATAATTTATGTAACACAGATATACTGTGTTTGTATAGATATATATATATATATATATATATATATATATATATATATATATATTCAATTCGGTCAATTCAGTCAATTGTTATATATATATATATATATATATATATATATATATATATATATATATATATGTTTTATGGATTTTATAATAAATTTGAAAAGATAAGTTCTGGGAATGTAAGCTGTCTCTAACAAGCGCAAAAAGCCTTGCTTCCACCTTTCACTTTTACTGTGAATTCAAAAATTTTTCTTTTTTTTTCTGGAATTTAATACTGATATGGCATCAACGAAATGTTGATTTCTAGACTCCAATCTAAAAGTTTTGTATACTATAAAATTAATACTAGAATGAGTTCTTAAAGTATGTTTATGTCTGCCACAACGTATATAATATTATGTAAATTCATATTTCAAGTGTGTTTAAAATAAAATTTAAGCTACGGTTGATAAGTGGAAAGTTGGCTTTTTAGTTATGGTTTATACTAAGTGCTTCCGTGCCGCAGTAGTACACGACCTTTGCTATACATTAAACAGAACATAAAATACTTCTAGTTCCATATACCCTTACCTACACTCTGCGACGCGACTGTTTGTAATAGGTTTCAAATAAAGTTTGTAGAATATGCTTAATGCACAGACGTACCTGCGCAGTGGAACAGTAGTGTCCCTGGCAGCTAGCGAAATTACTGTGCAACATAGTCGCCACGCCAGTTGCACGAGCCGTCAGTCACACAGCTGCAATTCTAGCGGGAGAAAGGATCGAAAACCCTCACTGAAGGTTTTCAATACCCCTTTCCCGCCAGACGGCGCCTCGCACGCGTCTGCCCAAACAGTTGTCAGATAGCACAACCTTGAAAACCCTCATTAGCGAGTTGTCTCGACAGCTACTTAATCGATACAACAGTTGCACAAGTAATCCAAAGACACTACTATGCAGTACAGCTAGTCGCTAGTTGCGCAGCCAGCCGGCGGCACGCAGGTACCTGCGCACGGCGAGGCCGGCGTCGCAGTCGGCGGCGGCCGTGCGCCGCAGCAGCACGCCCTTTAGCGTCACGTACTGCCCCGCGCACAGGCTCAGCGCGTTACACAACTGAAAAATATTATCAGCTTAATCTGAGTTGCTCTTCTTAAACAAATATTATCAAATTTCACTCTCACGTCTTATCCATTTTATCAGAAGCCAAATTCACGTATTTTTTTAAATACATGTCGAATAGATCCAAGTCTCGCAATCGCGTTTGCCATCGCATTGTCTGAAGCGTGACGAGTCGTGTGATGACGTTTTTTTTGGGCTACTTTCTTCTTTCTTTATGTATTTCTTTATATATTTTTTATGTATTTTATGTTCAATTTGTGTCTACACAATATAAGCATACTATATCTTACCTGCACTTCATTAGAACTCAGAAGATGCTTCGAGCATCCTACACTGCTGTTGCCGCAAGAGCTCTTTTTGAAGCATCCACATCCGGTACTTCCGTCCCGTGTGGACTTTGGGCTGGTGGAATTTGAGACGCTTTCTCCTTCTCTGTAATTAATATGTTTGCTTTATCTCAATATATACATTTGTATAACAAATATATACAAATGTATATATTTTACTGGAATCATCAAATGTTTTTCAAAACGTCTGAGTATAAGATATCCCTATCCTTCACAGTATTGTAAGTTAAAACGCACCTTTTTCTTGACCCCTGAGTGTTGCTCGGAGTTGTTTCTTTTGTCTGATTGGTGTCCAGGCACCCACTGCTGCCCTGGCGAGAACAATCGTTATAGGGTTCAAATAAATCAACGCAAATATCGGTTTTAAGAACCGACAATAACATTTCTCAATTTGAGTTCTGTTCGCATTAGTTTTATTAATAAAAATTGCGAATTAACCTTCTAAAATGTGCCTTCTGTCATTCTCATGCCCAAGTCAATCTTATGCGAAAAGTTGCCAGCTGACAGAAAGCTGTTTTCTGACATGACTGACGACGTGAGCCGCCGTCGCAATGATGGATCGAAAATGATCGATCTAAAATGTGCCTTCTGTCATTCTCATGCTCAAGTCAATCTTATGCGAAAAGTTGCCAGCTGGCAGAAAGCTGTTATCTGACACGACTGACGAAGTGAGCCGCCGTCGCATGATGATGGATGTCATCAGTCAAACAAAACAAAATGGCGCTTACGTTCCGTTCCCGTTCTTGTTATGCGTATGCATTCTACTGTATTTAGTAAAAAAGATAAAATAACACGCAGATACCTGCGATTGTACGATAGCAATAATATTATTACGATAAAAAAATTAATTACTATCAATCATATGTGAATCTTATTTCTTATGTCTTGAATTTTGTGCCATTTTCGGTTTCAATTTTGCGTAAAATGAAACGCACAACTAAGGCCCGTAATAATAAACCGTTCTCAAACTCGTTCTCATACCTTTCTTGGCTGAGACAGTCTCAAGTAACGATTAGCTTCTCAAGACGGTCTTTAATTCAAAGTATGATATGATCTCAAGACCGTCTCAGTTGATAACGTTATTGAGATCACTTACTCAACTTTTATGCGTCATCTACACGACAAAGAACGAATAAAATAACGTTTCGTTTACACTTCTACAAAGAACGGATTTATTGATTATACATTCCTTCAATATTTATTTTTAAAAATGTAATATTTAATAATATAAATACCAAAAAAAGTTTATTCTGTATTCTTTATATTGAAAAAACTGATTTTTATTAATTTTTACGTATATATTAATATTTATTATTGTCTAGCATAATAATATATAAGCATTTTTTTTTTGACAACTACGTAAAACGGAATGCGGATCATTGCCATTTGAAAAAAGTTCTTCTTCTTCTTATTGTTTAAAGTGGATCCTTAGTGATTCGCCAATGTGTTGTGTTGACGAAAACTCTGCCTTATGAGTGGGTTTTATGAATAAACAAGGGCACGGTGTACAGGAGGAAGACTGTTGAATAATCTAAAACCTAGAACAGACAATTTTAGGGCCAGTACCAAAGTATGTACATAAAGTTTCAGTAATAGGAGTATTTACAAAACACAGAACAGATTTAAGGTTGATAGGGCGAGGAATTGTAGGAGGGAGGGATCATAATGAGGATTGTTTTTTGGGCAGCGAAAAAAATTTCTGCTGTCAAGTGTCAAATCAAGTCAATTAATATAAATCAAATAGGTAATTCGTTTAATATAAATAAATTATTTAAATAAAATCGAAAATATTTCTACAAATACTCGACACTGGCAGAATGGTGCAAAACCTTTGCAACCGTGATTACCAAAAAAAAAAGAAGAATAAGTATCAATCGTGTATCAATATACGAGGGCTGCACTAAAAGTATCGGGAATGGAATATTTCCACTGTTCCTGTCATATTAAAATCTTTTTAATTTAAAACTCCTTGGTTTTAAAAATCGAGTACCGTTTATTTATTTAAAAAAAGATTCTCGGTCCGTCACAAGGTCTTGTCAAACTTGTTTAGTCGTTGAGAAAATGGAATTGACTCGAGAAAATTCTAGAGCGAAGATTTATTGTATATTTATTATATATATTTACTTTCGAAGTGGTTTAACACAAAAACAGTGTGTTGACCGGATGATTTCTGCATTTGGTTTTCTGCATTTGGTGATGAAGCCCCATCCAAAACCACAAATTATCGCTGGTTTGCTGTTTGCTGTTCAACGAGGACGTGTCAAGCTCAGTGATGATACCCGTCAAGGTCGTCCAAAAACTGCAGTCACCCAAGAAAACGTTGATGCTGTGCGTAAGCTGATTGAGGATCGACATGTGACATACCGCGAAATTCAGGCAACTTTAGACATTGACATGAGTCAAATACAAATAATCTTGCATGAACAATTAGGTGTAAAAAAGTTGTTTTCCCGATGGATACCGCATTTGCTCTGTGAAGAGCAAAAAGCGGCTCGCGTTACTTGGTGCGTCAGAACTCTCGAAAGATTCCACGCAGGATCCTCAAATGCTGTATACAACATCGTATCAGGTGACGAATCCTGGATATACGCGTACGAACCCGAAACAAAAAACCAGTCACGAGTTTGGGTGTTCGAAAATTAGTTAAAGCCAACAAAAATTGTTCGTTCACGGAGTGTTGCAAAAAAAAAGGTGGCCACGTTTGTCTCCAAAACTGGCCACGACAATGCGAGTTCTCAGACCGCGCACAGAACAAAAGAGTTTTTAGAGCAAGAAATCATAGAATTATTAGACCATCCGCCGTACAGCCCCGACCTAAGCCCTAATGATTTCTATACTTTCCCTAAAATAAAGAATAAATTGCGTGGTCAGAGATTTTCATCACCTGAAGAAGCTGTGGACGCCTACAAAACGGCCATTTTGGAGACCCCAACTTCCGAATGGAATGGTTGCTTCAATTATTGGTTCCATCGTATGGAAAAATGTGTCAAATTTCGCGGAGAATACTTCGAAAAGCAATAAATACATTTTTAAATAGTAATATTGTGTCACTTCCTTGATTCCCCAAATTTTCAGTGCCGCCCTCGTAGCATCTTTTTTTATAACTTTATTTTGTGTTGAGTATGTAGTGTAAATTCTAAGTTTGTTTAATCATAAATATTTAGATTTTAATTTACATAATTGTAACACACCCAAAAACACCACAAATAATAATATACTGTATCCCAATTCCCAAGCAAGCCGTTCTCAAGTCAAGGTTTGACTGTACCCACGAAACCGCGTCTCGAGTAACAGTTTGACAGCAATGACAGCGTACTTGAGTAACGAGTCTCGTTCTCGTTTATTAATACGTTCGTACTCACTTGATACGCCGTACCTACAGCTGTATTTAAGTACGGTCTATTAATTAAAACAACGTCTTAAGTACTTTCTTGAGAATTGTCTTAGAGATAAGAACGCTTTATTAATACGGGCCTAAGAGTGAAGAGTGCTCGGTATTTGAACGACCGACGAACGCTCGTCGATAGCAGGTATAGAAAGTTAATTGTGGAACGGTATTTACGACTCGTAGTCGGTTGTAGAAAAACGGATAGCAACTTTTATACCATGACGATCCGTTGATTATAGGAACCGGGCATTAATCAAAACTTTGTATTAACAGTTTGTGATGTGTTTTTGTGCAATATAGTAAAAAAAAAAAGTTATAATACTGGACTTGTACAGCTAACCATCCTTATTATTGAGGAAATCTATTACTAGTAATAGTTACATTATTGTTGATTGGTTGATGATCACACAACTACCAACTTATGTAGCATACAATGATACAACAAGCAATTTGTAGTAAATGACTCACATCGATCTGCGGCGCGTGCGGGTGTTTCCGATGTGCGGCGTGCTGCTCATAGTGCGCGCACTCTTCCAGGCGCGTGATGCCGGCGAGCCGGTAGCGGTGCAACTCGGACAGGCGCACGCGCAGCTCCCGCTCGCGCCACAGCGTCGCCACCACGCCCGCCTGCTCCGCGCGCCCGTAGAACTGAGCCGTCCAGCGCAGCCGCTCCGCGAATTCCCTACAATTTAATAGACAGGGTGGATTTACGAAACCGCAAGATAAAACAAGGAATGCCCATGAAAGGAGTCAGAAGTCATTTTGATGATAACAAAAACTCTCCATTTCGTTGAGCATTACACTGCCTATCAATTAGCATAGACATCTCGTTTACTTTTTGTTGTTGTTTTTTGCTTTTTTATCTGGTTTTTAAATCTTGTTAGTCTTTTTTTTTTTTGTTTAACGTTTTCCTGTTCATTATATTTATTTTCTGCGATAGGCTTAAAATCTGTTCTGTGTAACTGTCTGTGTAGTGTAATATCTAAAATGTGGAATTAATTAAATGAATGAATCAATTGATGTCACTGATGATCGGTAATAAGGAAGAATCGTAATATAGTCTTAAAGAATAGGGGAGATGACTACATCTAAAAAATTTAGTTTCATTAATATACTCAGAAATATTGAGGCATTACTACATAGTAAATGTAAAAAAAACATAACATTTTATGTGTAGTTTATTAATTAGATACATCTAAAAAGTACAAAAAAGTTTAATAATTGTGCTAAATTGGTAAACAAAACCTACATCGTTAGTTTACTTACAACATACACAAAAACATTCATTAAGGCTCCCACAGACGAGAGGCCGATCGTTTATCGATCGATTCGAAAGTTAGAACTGACATTAGTTCGGCCTGAATGGATTCGAGCACATACACGGAAAAATCGCATCAGTTCGTTCTGGTTTGTTGCGAGCTACGGTCGTGTTTATTAATTGTAAGCTCACTATGCTTGTACACGATACACGCCCGCGGCTCTGACGAGAACTGAAACGATTTGTCACACATGGTCCGTTTAGTCCAGAATTATTGCTGCCAGACTTAGTTTGCTATTTTACAAAGTTTTACTACTAAATTAAGTATTTTATCCTTTGTTATTAAATAAATAATAAAATTTTTGTTGTTAAATAAATAATAAAATAAATGTAGTGTTTTAGTAGGAAAGAGCCAGACTACTCATATGCAAAATGGCCTAGGTCAGGCTACGTAATATTTCCTAGTATATTTTAATTTAACGATAAAATTTATAATATAATTCAATAAATAGGTAATAAAATTTTAATATAACAAAACCTAAAATGCAGTTGTTTTTTTGGAGGCTTAAGGATTCCTAATTATTATCTTAGGGAATCTTAAGTTGAGTAGCTTTTTTGATAGTTTTCAGTATTATTTTAGTAGTTTTTAGTAGAAATCGTCGCAAGTTTAGTAGATTCGCAAAAACAGTGATGGCAACCTCCTGGCCTGGCTGGCCACATCCGGCAGACTGATGCGATCTCGAAATTGCACACAGACGATACAATTTTGCATCCGTTCAGGCCGAACTGACGGAAAACCGGACCATATATGTGGCCCCTTATGGTAAGTATGAACTTAAACGCACAAATATCGGAGATATTTGCAAACATATTCCTGCGGCCTTATACTTCATACACTTTTACCTAGACATGACGTCACAGCTAGGTACGACTTTAGTATGGAGCGTTTTCACGAGACTTTTGTATAGAAATCGCTGTCTGTACCTTTGAAAATATTTACTTTTGATATACTGTTTCTTCTGAGAATCTACTCATATATTTTAAGAGTACTATTCATAATAATAATAATAAATAAAAAAATTGTTATCTAGCCTATAAGTTTATGAGGTTACTTACTTCTTTTCTTTGGCAAGTTTTGTAAGAGTCCTTGACTTGTTCCGCTGATTATTAAAGAACACAGACACTAATTGGAAATCTCGGACAAGTCTCTTTCTCCTCGTTCTTTCACGCAATTTTCTTGTGTAAATATCTACTTGAGTTAGTTTTAATGCTGCAATAAAATATTGTCATTTTTATGTTAACACTAAGTAATTCGTTTTGAAAAACTGAATACAATAAGACTAGAATAATGCTTACCAATATCCAACTCATCATCCTCAGCATTTAGAGACAGAGTGGATATTAACTGCTCTGCTTCATGGTCATATTCCTAGATAAAAATTACCAATATTATTCCACATTTATTTCCTTAGTTACCTCATTTTAATAAATAGTAGCAACCTCAAGACTGTGGGACATGAAAAAGCATAGAGGACATTCATACAACGACAGAGTCAAAGCATAAATATGCAAAATTTTTGATAAACATAATAATATTGCATATTCACTCTTATGTTAATAATGTAATACACACATTCCTTCTGATAAAAATAGAAGTGTTGAAGGGAACTTTGCTTTGATGAGCTTTGACTCTGTGCTAGTATGATGACCCTTAGGAAAACAATTTAGTGGTGTTTAATTACTCTCTCATAATCATCTCTATTTGACATGTAGCCTAACTGAGCAGCTTCATCAGCAGTAACAGCTAATGGTGGCAGCCTGGAAATTGTGCCAGGACTGAGTGGTCCTTCGTCTCTATCTGGACAGTGCAGAGACGGTCGACTTGTGCTCTCTACGTTTCCCCATGTTGCCCTTCCTATACTTCCATCCAAATATCTTGCTATGTATTCATCTTTAGCTTCTACAAATACAAATAAAAAAATATTTATTAATAATATTATATATAATATTATCTATGGATGCTTCATACCTTGTCAATATGGCCCCTTGGTAAGTAGTCGAAGAACTTGTTTGATGGGAACCAGACAATGGGAAGTATATTAAATACTTTTATACTATATTTATTTAGCCAAGACATTTATTTTCATTATAAACATATTTACTACACATCCATGACCCAGGAACATTGAAAAAAATTGTGTGCCCTTGGTAGGATTCAAACCCACCTCTGGCTTGAGCACTGACGCACTAACCACTGGCCCAACAAGGTCATCATATTTATTGAAATATATAGACATCATTTATTCCTTTCAAATCAAAAAAGAATGAAGGAAATATGTTATTTATGTACCAAGTAGCAATATTTATTCCATATTCAATATATTATTTCTTATAGTAAGTATACAATATATAAATTCAAATATTTTTCAATGGAATGAATGACTTATTTGAGACTGAGATAAAACTTTAAAATACCTTCTGGAGTTCTTGTTTCAATGTGTTTTGAAATATCCTCCCAGTTTCCGAAACCAAACTGTTCTATCGCGTCTAATAATCGAACTTCTTCATTAGCAGACCAACTTGTGCGTCCCAAAAATATTCCAAAAGCTCCAGAATCCTAAAAAGTGCGTTAAAATAAATATAAATATATCTGAGGACTATTGAACACAAAACTTTAGATTTATAAATCAAACATATGTGACTATACCATAAACTGATAAGAATGGTCATTTTTATGAGGTCCTATCTCGGCGCCCGATGCAAAACACTGTAAAAAATATGTAAAAATTATTAATTTAAATCAGTTGTTGAGTACATGAAATTTAAATTTAGCGCGAAAACAGTAAACAAAATCGGCTCAACGATTTTACCTGCAAACAAATATCAAAATCCTTGCATTCTGAGCAGCGTACGCGCACTCCATTTATTTCTTCTTGACAATATGTACAATTATATTTAGCGTATAAATCCGAAAAAGACATTTTCTACGGATAAATTAGAAATCAAAGAAATGTATCAACTTGGCATCGAACCTCATAATTTGTCCGCCATTTTTGATGATGAGATGACATGACGTTCGAGGATTACAGATAGCAAAACACAGATAATACAAAATGCAGATTTAAAAAAGGTACCTACTCTAACCATAGATTGCGATAAGTTTGTAGGGTGCGTTTTTGTATTTAAATTTCCTCCCTAAATTTGTGTTTTATTTATTTATTTATATTTATATATGGCATCGGCTTATAACCATTTGCCAGTGTCAAGTTAAAACGGCGGGAAATAGAGCTTTCGTTTCAATTTTCAACACCGTATCAAGTCTAAAGTCTATTCAAAGTCCAATTATATAGTCAGTACAGTCCATGAGTCATGTCAGTCTATTCAATAAAGTGATAGAAGCTTTACTGAAAGTTCCTAGGGAGTTTTGGCGGGAAACACAAAATAGCACGTTTTTAGAAGTTGTACCACTTGCTCACACTTGTGCACCTTAACGAATATTTAATGGATAATATTCTACCAATATTACACATTAAGAACCGAGATAACACAAATTTTTGAAATCTTACAAATTCCACAACGTCACCCATTGAACTCCCCGGCAAAACTCCCTAAATTTGTGTTATTTCGGTTTTTGATGTGTTATATTGAGCAAGTGCTACAACATCAAAAAGCTTGCTATTCTCTGGAATTTTCAGTAAAGCGTCTACCACTTTACTGAATAAGGATATAGCGTATTGTGAAATACTTTTATATATTTTTATAAATTAAAATTTTAAATTGTTCATTAAAGATACATTAATCTATAAGAAAATCAACTATTGATTAAAGATACATAAATCTATAAGAATTGACGTGATTAAAAATTATAAGCAAATAAAAATATTGCCCATCTCTTTCTTGCAAAACGATTTATTACGTCACAAGTTGCACCCGCCATACATTTTGTAATGATAAAATATGTGTGGCGGGTGCAACTTGTGACGTCACAGGCCAATATATCGCTCTCTTTCATATTGTAAATATAACTTGTTTCTATCTTCGGTATTTTCTAAGATATACGAAAATGGGTTCTAGAGTGTTTACTAACATGTACCTTATCTTGTACTTTCTACTATTTATAAATAAAAGTCGGAGTTTTGCCGGGGAATTCAATGGGTGACGTTGTGAATTTTGTTTATTTTTTTAAAATTTTACTGAATAGTTTACTGAATAGTTAAGCCGACGGCATATATTGATATAAATAAAAAAAGTCATATGTTAAACGTTACTTGTCAAGTTCTAAAATTTTGTAGGTAAATTATTCAATTTCTTGTCGTCTATGTATTGTGGTGTAGTTTTTCGGATTTCATCAATTTGTTGATATGATTGCCATTTATGCCATGAATTTGAAAAAAAATGTTAATTGTAATTATGTATAAACATTGGGTTAGGATATGGATTTCACACCTGCTCTGTAAATCTTGTTTTCGTTGTTAAAAAGACTATAATCATAATTTTTACATCGTGTAAGGTGTTATGTTGAGTTCGTTCACATACGAAGCAATAAATACAAGTACATGATCATGAAATCCAGTAAAAGGAGAATTCAGGCGCTCGCTGAAGGTTCTGATGGCATACCAAATTATCTTAAGATGGAAGATTCTGAGACATCAATTCCTCCAGTATTCAGATCTAGACTTCACGAACTGTTTTCGCAAATAGAAAAAGAGTTCGATCTTCTGTACACTGAAAATTTGAATCGTAAGTGCTTTATACTTTTTAACATGTTTCACTTCTGTGTAGTAGTAAATATTTCATAACTAGTTATTAAATTTTATTTTTTTTTTAGTCCAAGAAAAGATTGACATATTGAGTGAAAAACTAGAAAAGGAAAGCTATGTTGGTGATAAACAAAACATTGATTATATTGAATTTGAAACATCAGGAAAAAACTCAAAAGCTAAATGTATGTATTAGTGAATCTATATATTATGTTCTTGTGTCACAGTGATTACTAGAAAACTTCTCTTAAACTTGACTGATTTTTATAAAATTTACAGGTGTATTCAGAAGGTTTATGAATAGGTTGTAAACTATTTTTATACCCCTAAGTGTTCAGGGTTGCTCACCCCAATTTTTATTTGCATTTTTTATTATTTGGCATTAAAAATACATTAAACCCAATTTTCACCCTTCTAACAACATACAGGTGTCCCAAAATTAGCACCCAAGACGCATTGAACAAGCCTTACATGCCCATAGAACAGTTTCGTGGGTTTTGAGTTATAACCAGTGTTAGTAATTTTTTAAAAATCACAATTTTTTTGTAATGTTTGTATCAGACTTTTTAAAATGCACTTTATTTTACTTTTTTTTATGTGTACTCCCTCAAGGCTAGTTACTTATTATGAAACAAACAATACTTAGTCGATAAGTAATGTGAAGTAACGACAGTTGATAGTCAATCTCAATTTTATTCTCACATAAAAATAAAAATCTCGACTTTGAGCAGCCACCGTGAAAATTAATTACTTCAAACATAATGAACATTTACCTTGAAAAACTTCCCTATGCCATGCTGATTCCAAAATGGCGTAACACTTGCCCTTTGATTCTTTACACAATACGTAAGAGTGGGAATAAAGCTGTTGAGGCGAAGATGACTTCATACACCTGCCTATACCTGCCATTTGCCTGGGCGGCCCAACACGGGTTCTGAATAACAAAAGAAACGCTGTAAAACAAGTTTTAAAAAGAAAGAGACGGCGATAGCAGATACTTGACCAGCCAGCCAGACTAGCCCCAGCCAGACCAGCCCCAGCCAGTCAAGCCAGTTCGTTACCTTGCGTTTCGTGCTACCGCCGTGTTCTCTGCGCCTCTGCATTTTGTTTTGTGATTTTCAATGTGTTTTTGGCTTTTCTACTGGACTCTGTTTTGCTTGTGAATTTGGACTATTGTAAAGTGGAAACGACAACTCAGCTCTCAACCGGACTCTGATTTTCTTGGGAATTTTGTGAAACGGGCACGATGGCGAATCCCAATGTCTCTTACTCTCATAGCGAGTATGCATACATGCATCTAATTTATGGTGAAACCAGGCGAGTTTCGACTCGCGGGAACGTAACTTACAATGCGAGGTTGGCTGCACTATTGTATGCGGAACGGTATCCTAATCGTACGCCGACAAACTACGAAATTATTTTGCGCGTTGTTAATGCATATCGCGAGGGTCGAGTACCAGGAACGAGAGGCCCAGGCGCTGGAAGACCCCGCACTGTAGATGATGATGTTGTTTTGGATGAAGTCCGCCAGGAGCCAGGTACTTCAATGCGGATCATTGAATGGCGCACTGGGATCCCAAAATCGTCGGCACATCGAATTTTAAAGCGGCACAGATACCATCCCTACCACATAACACGTGTCCAAACGCTTCTAACAAGTGACTACCAACGGCGCGTTGTATTTTGTCGCCAAATGATTGCTAAATGGAGAGAAAATCCAAACTTTTTTAATGATGTCTTTTGGAGCGACGAATCTGCATGTAAACGAGATGGATACCTTAATCTCCATAATCTTCATAGCTGGCATCTAACCAACCCTCATGAAAAAAGAGAAGTTAATATCAATTTAAAATTAACTTGTGGACAGGAATATTAAATGGCCAGATAGTAGGACCATTCGAGTCTGCTGTCCTGAATGGAGAAAATTACTTAAATTTTTTGGAGAATGATTTTCCAGCATTACTAGAGGACTTCCCTGAGGAATTGAGGGAAAGGATGTGGCTCCAAAACGATGGCTGCCCAGCACACTACGCCCGCGTCGTACGAGAGCACCTCGATATTGCATACCCTAACCGGTGGATAGGGCGACTGGGACCGATCTTGTGGCCGCCACGTTCCCCGGATTTAAATCCTTTGGATTTTTTCTACTGGGGATGTTTAAGAGATAAAGTCTAGGCAAAACCGATTACATCTGAGGCTGAATTTAGGTATTTGAAGCAGCCCGTGAAATATCGACCATAAGCTTAATAAGAAGACTCAACCGAAATTTTATACGAAGGTGTCACTTGTGCATAAGAATGGGAGGAAGACATTTTTAACACTTGTTGTAAACAAAATAAATGCAAAATTCATACGAAACTTTTTTTATTTTCTTTTAACACCTACACCCCCGCCCACAAATCTCTGCATCTGGCTCGATGACGTCATTTGGCGCTCTAGCGTCAGGGAGAACGCGGGGAGATGAAAGAAGAAGTGAGATTAAAAATTTCATTCCAGCGAGCGAGGTGCAGAGATATTGTGTTATTCACACTAAACTGTTGTCTGCTCTGGCACTATTCAAATACTGTCCACGTCCACAACAGATAGCACTTCGGTGTTAACAGCGTATTATTTTTTATCTCTTTCAGTCCCAATTACTAAGCCAGGTAAAAAAAGACACCCTACTAGACCAATTCTCTACCTACTTGATCGTGGCAACTGCAGGACTTACTGGTTTATTTTTATTAATTCCACTTACGTAGGGCATTGATGAGAAACAACTAAAATTTGATAATTTATCAATAATATACAATACAAGTGTTACACCATTTTGGAATTGGCATGGCATAGGGAAGTTTTTAAAGGTATTTGTTCATTATGTTTGAAGTAATATTTTTTCACGGTGGCTGCTCAAAGTCGAAACTATAATTTTTATGTGAGAATAAAATTGAAATTGACTATCAACTGTCGTTATTTCACATTACTTATCGACTAAGTATTGTTTGTTTCATAATAAGTAACTAGTCTTGAAATAAGTAAAAGTAAGTCTCTGATACGAACATTACAAAAAAATGGTGATTTTAAAAAAAAGGCTAAAACTGGTCATAACTCAAAACCCACGAAACTTTTCTATGGGCATGTTAGGCTTGTTCAATGCGTCTTGGGTTCATCTACGTCCGGTGTCAGCGTGACGTGCTAATTTTGGGACAACCTGTATAGCCTGTAACTCTGTAGGTCCCAGATATATTATTTGAAAACTTTTTTGTCTACAGTGTCACAGAATAATTCACAGAAGGTAAAAACAAGCCACAAGCTAAAAGTTCAGACCAGTAAAATAGTTTCAAGTTTTAAAGCACCAACTTACAGTTGTCAACTTGTAAGAGAGTTCACTGGCCACAAGGACGGCATCTGGGATGTGACTTCTGCTCGGCCTGGCCAGGCCCTTATTGGTACAGCATCGGCTGGTAAGTAATAATATAACATCATGCTTTACACAAAGTCATGCCAAGCCATGTCAAGTCATCAAGTATCCGAAGAACTTGTGTTACAGTTATCAGACAACGGGAAGTACATTTAATAAGTTTATACTATACAAATATTTAAGATTTTTATTATATTATACATATGACATATTTAATACACATCCACGACTCAGGAACATTAAAAACCTTTTGCACCCTAGGCAGGATTCAAACAAATTTAAAAAGAATTACCTAGTTTTGTGACTCACATCTATTTTCAATTTAAGCAATCTATAAAAATAAATAAAATTGAAGTGTCTGTTTGTTATTTTAAATTTAATAGCTTTTCCAATAATACATATTAGGGTACTTACAAAAAAAGAACAGTTTTAAAATTTTCATGGTACTTTAACTGGTAGATAGCAGATGTGATAAGGAGTAGCTTAGGATGATTATTCCATTTGTCCGAGCCTATTCAATGCATGCAAATTACAAGCAAATCTTTCCTCTTGATAATATTAGTATTTATATATGAAAAATGTTGTGCAGCAATCGGACTTCCAAAAAAAAGTCGAAATGTTATTATAAATTTATTATTTAATTATTACAATATAAAAAAGTACTAATTCTAATGACGACTATTATATTCAAACACAATGCAAAATAAATGAAAACTGAGGAACTGCTGACGCTGCGCCTCGTGCCGCTGCCGCTTGACGTGGTTGAAGTGCTGCATCGGCGATCTCCTTAGGGTACCGTAGCATAACACCTCCCCCCGAAGATCAGCAACTATTTTCCCAAAATCGTTCCACAGGATTATCCAATATCGGCACTTTATATACTAAAACTATCTGATTATCTAAATAATAGTGACCAAATTTCATAACCCTAAAATATTCTCTTAATTCTATATCTAAAGTAAAATTATTGAATATGAAATTCTTATTTTAGAAATCATACTTCTTAACATAGCTATATTAATAATTGAATGAGCTGTGCTCGATGCATAACTCAAATTTAACATATTTCCTAAATTAACTAACTCGATTGTTAGACTATCTATATTATCACTTAAAATTAAGAGATATTGAGATAAATGAGCATATTTTATTAACTCAGTTTCTCTATTAATATCGCTTTGCATAATAACACTAAGAGTTTTATTAATTTTATCTTGATTTTCAACAATAGTATTTAATATTTTAGTGTGATGCTGTAACCATTCTCTAGTTAAACTTATGTGATTATTATATTCTGATTCTAATTTAAATTCGTTTTCTTTCAAAGTTTTTAATGCATTTTCATATTTAATTGCATCAGTGTAGTCAAGATTACCTGATATACTTTTTATAATAGATCCTAATCCATTGATCAAACCTCTTTTAACTCGCGAAATTTCAAATGTTTGCAATATTTCTGAAATTTTACTTAATTTGCCTGAGAGATATTCTAAGTGTGGTTCGTATAAAGATAGGGTTTTATTATTAAGCTGAGGGCGAAAATCTTGCAACTGGGAATATACAATATTAATTTTAGAATCTATGTCTTCTAGGTTTATATGCTGCAAAAAGGAATGATACTGGTGAATAATCCTGGTCTGTCCAAGTTTGAAAGGTAAGAGTCCTGGTCCGTCGTCAAGTGTCTCAAGTTGAATTTCTTGGGTTGGGCTTAGATGTAGAGTCGTCAGTATTATCATTATTGTCCTGTAACAATTGTGCGCTTTTAGGCACTCTTTTGAGGCGGGATTTTGCAATAGGTAATTTTTTCTTTTTTGTATAAATATGGATTGGGAGATTAGCCATTACTTTATCATGGGTATATCTGGATGCTAATTTTTGTCTGGATGCTAAAGGATTTTTAACAAATACTGGTTGTTCAGGAAGGTATTCTTTTTCAGGTTCTCTATTCTTATTTCTATTGTCCATTATTTCTCTACGTGTTTCAGTGGTCATTTCCTGTATCAAAGAATAAGCTACTTTTAAACGTTCTTTATGATCTATCATGTATTGCTGTAAGAGATGTGACGTAAGGTCTACATTAAAAGGATCTCTAGGATCAAAATGTCCTGTTATTAAATCTATTGGTTTGCATTTTGTAAAGCTATGGCTAGAACTGTTATAGCCTAAAAATGCATATGGCATTAAAAGAACTACAGAATCATGTTTTTTCTCTAATCTAAGTATACGTAAATGTTCTAATATAGTTGAATGAAATCTTTCAACTATTCCATTTTCATTCGGAGTATTTGGTGCAACTTTATGATGTTGAATCTTGTGTAACCTAATAAATTCACTAAATAATTGATTAGAAAATTCGGGTCCGTTATCTGTTATAATTGTTATGGGTAATCCATGGTGGGTACTATATTGAAGTAAGGCCTGAATTACACTAATGGCTGTACCATCTTTAAGATAATAAGCTTGAGCATACTTTGAAAAGGAATCGACTATGGTGAGGAACTTTTCCCTTTGAGCGGTAAATAAATCTAAATGAACTAATTCAAATGGTCTACTTGCTGGTGGAACTACTTTGAACTGCTGTTTTATGGGGTTTCTATCATACTTCGCTTGTCCGCAAACTATACATTCATTGATAAATTTTGTAATTTGTTCTCTCATATGGGGCCAATAATACTTATTAGAAAGAGCGAGATAACATTCGTTTATACCACGATGGTTTGTTTTACCGTCATGGTACTTATTAATTATTTCCTGTTGTTTTAAATATTCCTTAACATTTTCTTATTCTTTCTTTGCAGCTACCAAATTCATAGCGGAACTTTTAAACATTCTCTGTAAGATAGGGATTACCGTATACATTGCTGTAGGAGGATTAAAAAGTAAAGCTGTTTTAATATTAGGGCTGACATATTCTTTTATGGCGTTAACTACATCTTCTTCTAAGTTTGACTCGGATAATTGAATAGAAATTCTAGTATGTGTATCGAAAGGTTTTGTTAAAATGGGTTTTCTTTTAATATCGCCAACTAAGCTAAAAATTATTTGTCTTTTAAATTTATTCAAAGGTTCATCTGTAATTGGAATTTCTAAAATCGGATTCTCTTCAGAAGTATGAGCGGTAAGTGTTCTGGAATCATCTAATAATTCTGCTATTTCAGGTGCTGTTGCAGTACGACTATCGTGGGACATTTGAGCTATAATAGATTCTAATTCTAAACCTGGATCTTCATAAACATTTATTTCAATGCGTGACAAAGCATCTGCATTAGTGTTAGCTTTTCCTTGCTTATAAACTATTTTAAAATCATATTCGCTAAGCTTTAAGCGCCATCTCGTTAAGCGAGAGTTAGGCTCTTTTAAATTCATTATCCATTGCAAAGGTTTGTGATCGGTGATGATTATAAATTTACGGCCAAATAAATACGGTCTAAAATACTTCGTTGCCCACACTATTGCTAATAATTCCTTTTCTATGGTACTGTAATTAACTTCACTTGAATTTAAAGTTCTGGATGCATACGCAATGGGTTTATCTGAACCTATAACACCTTGGGATAACACTGCTCCTATTGCTACATTAGATGCATCTGTCGTTAAAATAAATTCTTTTGAAAAGTCTGGATATTGTAGCACGGGGTCATTTAACAAAAGGGTTTTACAATGATTAAAACATTTTATATAATTTTCTTCTAAAGTTCTTCTTTAAACATTGGGTCATGGGCTTAGTAATTCTGGCAAAACCTGGAATAAATTTTCTATAATATCCTAACAATCCGAGAAAACGTTTAATTTCTGTAGGGGTTTTTGGTATGGGGTAATTTTCAATACCTAGCTTTAATTTTGTTGGGATTGGGTTTAACTCCTTTGAAATTGTTTTGAAATTAGAGACAGAATTTTTAGGACACGTTATTAGTAGAATAACGTGTCCTAAAAATTCTGTCTCTAATTTCAAAAATTCCAATTTATCCATTTGTATTTTAAAGTTTGACTCTCTTAATCTCTGAAATACTTTTTCAAGGTTACCATATGTTCCTGAAGGGAAGTACTGAAAACTATTATATCGTCAAGGTAAACTAAACATATTTAATTCTGAAGGCCCTTAAGAACGTTGTCCATTACTCTTTGAAAAGTAGCTGGAGAATTCCTAAGTCCCATTGGCATTCTTAAAAATTCATAATGACCGTTTTCTACGTTAAATGCTGTTTTGTGAATATCCGCTTCATCCATTTCCACCTGATAAAATCTGCTTGCTAAATCTAATGTAGTAAAATATTGACATCGGCCTAATTTATCTAGAACATCTGTAATATTTGGTATTGGATATTTGTCATCGATAGTTTTTTCATTTAGTTTCCTGAAATCAACTACGAGACGCCATTTAGTTTTTCCAGACGCATCAGCCTTCTTTGGTACTATCCATATAGGAGAGCTCCATGCAGAGTCTGAAGGTCTTATTATATTCTGATCTAACATTTTATTAATTTGATTTCGAACTTCTTCTCTATGAATGTATGGATAACGATAGTTTTTAGCATGTACAGGGAATGCATCAGTAGTTTTAATTTTGTGTTTAATTTTATTAGTAAATGTAAGGGGTTCACCTTCAAGATAGAATACATATGCATAACGGGCACACAAGGTTTCTATATTTTTAATTTCTTCGGCATTAAGATGAGATGTACGTAGTCGTGATAAAACTGCTTTTGCTCTATTACTTAAAGTATTATAATTATTGCATTCTACATTATACGATTCTGCGGTAATAGGTTGGTTGAAAGAAAATATTATATTATTTGGGCTATCATTAAATGCTTCTATATATCCTCTATTATTTTTAAAACTAGTTATACAATCTCCTATTTTGCAATGACACACAATTTGTTCGTTAACTATAGCATCTCCATCATGAACATTTATAGGTACTCTAATTATTCTAGAACTTTGAGCGGGAATTATATCTTCATACAAATTACAACTTTTAGAGTCATACATTAAAATTGGATTAGTAGCAAGGGTGGTAATTAAATTTCTATTTTTTAAATCTATTTTAGCTTCCCATTTATCTAATAAATCAAGTCCGATTAATCCGTCAAAATAATCATGGAATTTATAAATGAATAAAGTTATGTCGTTACTATCATTAAATTCTGAAAAGCATGGTATGGTAATAGAATAATCGTTACGGGTTGTAGCATGTACATTGGTTACTTCAAATGGCTCATAATTACAGGGAAAATTAGGGAAATATCTACTAACTGTGTTAGGACTTATAAACGATTGATTGGCTCCAGTATCTATTAAAAGTTTAATTGGAGGATTTTTAATTTGAATGTACGGTAACTGTCTTTGAGTATGTAAGTGAATTTCTATCGTGGTTTGTCTGATTTCGAGTTTTCCGATAATTTTGATTGCTTTCAGTGTCTTGATTGTCAGAATTTTCATAAGAATTGCCATCAGTCATTGGTAACGCGGGTTGGTCATAGTAACATTCATAGGGATAATCAACGGGTTCTGTATAATATTCATTAGGGTCATAGTACATGTACGGTTCATAGTAAGTCTGGTCATAGCACTCATTTAAATTAAGTGTCGGGATTTAAAATAATTTGATGGGGGTGGATTTCCATGTTTAGTCTAGTCATGTCCTCTCGGGGGTGCTGGCCTAGTAGTAAAGTGACTAACTCCACTCATAGGAACGGGCTTATTCGAATTATTATTATTTTAATTATTAAAATTATTATTACTATGATTATTCTGTGCAAAATTATTTCTATTAGGAATTCTAAAGACATTACTCTGTGGATTATAATTAGGTGGTAATGCAGGGAAAATTTGTTGAGTACGCGACGGTCCTTGATTTTGATTTGAGTTAAACATAGGTTTAGGTTGCCACATATTTTGTGGTCGCTGCTGCCAAAACTGCGTTTGGCCCATAGTTACGGGTGGGTGAAAAGAACGCGATGGTCCGGGCAAATTCAAATTATTATTACTTTTAGGATGGTTATTACGTCTGTCAGTATGTGACCCATTTCTATCCTGCATATAAATTATATTAACTTCATCGTGAACAAATTCAAGGGCTTTAACGATGGTCTCAGGGCGCATACAGCGTATCCTGGATCCTAGGGGATCTTTTAAACCACGTAGGAAAGCTTGCAAAGTTAATTTCTTATATAAATCACGTTTCGCTTCGATGGTAGTCGGAATGGTCTCATGCAAACTAATGTAAGTCATTAATGTACTAAAAATATTCTGGCGTTTATCGTAATATTCTTGAGGGGTAGAAGACCCTTGTGTCAGAAGTGCAAGGTCATTATATAAAGAGGTTTTATCACGTTGGTCTGAAAAATTATTCACTAAAGCTGTCCTAATGCCTAACCAACTATCGGGTATGCCGTTCGAATTTATTACCCTAGCGCAGGTCCAGTAATTTTATTTAATATTCCATTTATTAAAGCTAAATTAATTAAATTATCATCCGGCGTTACAAAATTTTGAACGAGCTGATCACACAATTTAATAAATCTTGTAAGAACATTAGAGTTTCCGTCAAAATCGGGCACTAATCTTAATGCTTTTAAAATATCGTCCATTGTAGCCATATTTAAATCTAAATTTTCGTCACTAATTTCTCTAACCGTATCTAACAATTTAAATTTACTACTAATTCTAGAAGTCCTCGATTGTCGCGGATGGAAAATCTTGGATATAAAATTATGAAACTTATAGGAAAAAGAAAGGAGCAAATTCAGAGTGATTCTAAAAGTACTCACATATGCATTTCGGCTCTTCTCTGGGGTATCGATGGCTGGATACAGTCTGCTGCTGCACGAAGGTTCTTCAGAATTCGGTGAAGACTTTTGGAAGTCAAGTAGCGATCGTACGCGCACGATTGCGATTTCCTATACGAGGGCTACTCCGAATTATCCTACCGACTGCGCCAAAAATGTTGTGCAGCAATCGGACTTTCAAAAAAAGTCTAAATTTTATTATAAATTTATTATTTAATTATTACTATATAAAAAAGTACTAATTCTAATGACGACTATTACATTCAACGATTGAACATAAAGTACATTTCTAACACAATGCAAAATAAATGAAAACTGAGGAACTGCTGACGCTGCGCCTCGTGCCGCTGCCGCGTGACGTGGTTGAAATGCTGCATCGGCGATATCCTTAGGGTACCGTAGCATAATATATGTATGAATGCTTGATATAATTTTCTATATTATTGTTTCATCACTGTTTCTTTAACTTTGGATGCATTGTCAGTGTTCCTGCCTGTAATTCAATGTGCTGAAAGAACATACGAGTCAAGTAGCCTATTGTTTTATGTACATTCAGGGAAAGGAAATGTTTAGCAACTTGATCTTCTTCATAATTTGTTCAGTTACTTAGTGGTCTCAAATTGGGAAGAAAACCAATTTCAAATATTTGTTGTTAAACTTTCATTTCGGACCTTAATGCTTTAGTAATAAGAGTTATGTGCATTTCACAACACCAATATATGTAAACAAACAGTGAATGGTTTACATTGAAATTAAAAAATTACCCACTAACCCCCTTTTTTTAACGGGCAAATGGCACACCACACATTCCCACCACTGCAACTCCTGCTACTAACATAAAAAAAATTAATATAAAATATTTAAACCATTGATAGTTAATAGTTAATCAGTCATCGGTATCCTCATCCTTTCCTGTCAATTGACTTTTCCAACATATCAGGACAGTGTATCAAAGACAGGAACATTTAGTAGCTAATCAGTGGTGTTAACATTTTTATTACAAGGGGTTATATGAATGGTTAATATTTCTGCAATTATTCTTTTTAAACGAAAAATTAAACTGACTTCCAAAGTAAAAATACGCAAAAAGTATTAAATAAATCTTATTTTCTAAATAATCCCCTTTTAAATTCGGCTACAATTTTAACTATTTCTCTACACAATCTTCATAATTTTGAAGTCGGTACCAGCCCAAACAATATCCTGATAAAACATTATTTTATAGAGCTCACGTTTGAGTTGGCTGGTAGCGACTTCAAAACAGGCATGTTGCCTAAAAAAATTTTTTCGTCTATTCGATGACGACAGCATGTTAATAAACATGAACCTATTTTCGCATATCTTAAAAATTAACGAAGATACAAACTATTTAAATTTACAATATGAAAGTGAGCGATATATCGGCCTGTGACGTCACGAGTTACACCCGCCATACATTTGTCATTGTCATACAATTGCAACCTGCAACTTGTGACGTAACAAATCGTTTTGCAAGAAAGAGATGGATAATATTTTTTATTTGCTTATAATTTTTAATCGCGTCAATCTAAATACCTATTTCTTTTAGATTTATGTATCTTGAATCAACAATTTTAAAATTTAATTTATAAAAATGTTATATTCCACACTAGGCAACATTCCTATTATGAAGATTGTGTAGAGAAATAGTTAAAATTTTAGCCGAATTTAAAAGGGATTTATTTCATACTTTTTTGTGTATTTTTACTTTGGAACTTCGTTTAATTTTTTGTTTAAAAATAATTATTTTTCCCTTTTTAGTAATATTTGTTAAATTATTATGAATACATTTTAATTACGTTAAAAATAAACGATCGAATGTATAATTGAATACGCGCCAAGCTTCCATTAGGTATTGTAAATAAGACGATGATGATGATTTTTGGTAGTAGTAATAGTACTAGAAAAAGTAATAATCGCCTCCTTTTTTGGAAGTCGGTTAAAAATATAAATTCTTTGGCGCGATGTTACCTTAGGCTTCGTACAGTTGTAGGTATATGTAAGCTGATGTGTATTACAAATCAAGGATATTTGGTAACATCACATTTCCTATTAGTGCGTGAAATCTATAATTTGGCATGTCACAATATTAGGTATTTACCTATGAAATTGCCGTTTTCTCGAAAGTGGTTCACATAATTAAAAATTATGTATGAAACCTCGCCTTCATTTGAAAAGACCTATTCAACGATACCTCACTTGATAAAATTTCTAAATAAAAATCATAAGAATGAAAAATATTTTTTCATCCCACTTATAATATTAGGTCTTTACCTATGTATGTTTTGTATGAAAAAATTTAAACGAATTTTTTTCATGTATTTTTTATTTGTATTAATCGAAGTAATCCCCCATGCAATCAATGCATCTTTGCCAACGTAGTTGCAGTTTATTGATGCCCTTCTTAAAGAAATCAGCTGGTCGGGAGGCAACAAATTCTTCAAAGGCATTTTGTACTGCCTCTCAGGTATTGAATTTTTTTCCCGCCAAGAAGTTATCCAAATTCTGGAAAAAGTAGTAGTCTGTAGGCGCAAGGTCTGGTGAGTAGGGCGGATGACGGAGAGCTTGCAACTTGGAGACCGTCTGCTGTGCAGTATGAGGTCGCGCGTTGTCGTGCAGGAGCAGCGGAGACGAGCGATTGACTAATGCTGGTTGGAGATGTGCCAGCTTCTCCATCATTTTGTTCAGTTCTTCACAGTACACATCTGCAGTAATGCTCACCCCGTTTGGTAAGAAGCTGTGATGAATCACACCGGCGCTAGACCACCAAACAGTGACCATCACTTTTCTAGGGGTAAGTTTTCGTTTAGGGCATTGTTTAGGTGCTGAACCAGGATCCAACCAACTTGCTGAGCGCTTGCGGTTATCAAACAGAATCCATTTTTCATCGCAGGTAACAATGCGGTTCAAAATTCCTTCATTTGTGTGTCTGTTGAGCAGTGCAAGGCACGTCTCGACGCGTACTTCGCGCTGGCGATCATTGAGTTCGTGGGGCACCCATTTGTCAAGCTTGTTTACCTTGCCAATTTGACGCAAATGGACCAATATTGTTTTGACGCTAACGTCGAAAGCTGCTGCTAATTCAGCCGTAGATTGTGTATCATCAGCTTCCGCAATCGCCTTTAATTCGTCATTGTCGACCAAAGTCTTCGGACGACCGCGAGGTTCATTTTTCAGGTCGAAATGGCTGCTAATTCAGCCGTAGATTGTGTATCATCAGCTTCCGCAATCGCCTTTAATTCGTCATTGTCGACCAAAGTCTTCGGACGACCGCGAGGTTCATTTTTCAGGTCGAAATTTCCAGAACGGAAGCGAGCAAACCAATAATAGGTGGTGCGTTGGTTTATAGTGTTAGCTCCGTAAACGTCGTTGATGTTGCGTGCCACTTGTGCCGCGTTGCTGCCACGGCGGTACTCATATTCCATAATTACTCGAATTTTTAACGTATCCATGATGACGAAAAAGTTTGAAATGCGATGAAAATGTAACACTAATCAATAAAGCCAAATAACCAGTATTCTAGGTCCAACACTTTTCCTTCTATACGTAAATGATTTGCCAAATGCCACTAAACACGACTGTTATATGTTTGCTGATGACACAACCTTGTTAATTAAATCTTACAAAATCAAAATTGATGCTGAAATACAATGTGAAGTTGACAATATTACAAAATGGCTTAATCTAAACTATTAACATATTAATTTTAATAAAACTAATATAATTAAATTTGACAATTTAACTAATACTTATGACATAAACTTAAATAACGGTAAAAACTCAATTAAAAGCGTGACCTCAGCATCGTTCTTGGGTATTATACTGGACAAAAAGTTAAAATGGAAAGATCATATCACAAAAGTATGTAATAAATTAAACAGTTACGTCTTTGCCCTAAGGAGAATAAGAAATACCGTATCACAAGACGCAGCTCTTACAGCATACCACGGATATGTATCGTCTATCCTTAGATACGGACTTGTTATATGGGGGAACTCACCAGAAATAAACAATGCTTTTCTCATACAAAAAAAATGTATACGGGCGTTAAGCAAACGCGGAATACCGAGCTCCCTGTAAACCGCTATTTAAGAAATTTCACATCCTTCCATTAGCGTGTCAGTATATATTTGAGACATGTATATTTGTGAAAAACCATAGCCATCTGTGTAAGACACATACGACTACAACTAGGTGTGAAATCAGGGATAGCAATAAGCTTTGTGTGCCTCGTCAGAAAAAACAAGTATACAGCGATAACAGCTGTTGTATGTCGATAAAAATTTTCAACATGTTGCCTAAAGACATTAGAGATATCTCTGTATTAATCAAGTTTAAAAGAATATTATTAAAGTGGTTGCTGGACAAATGCTTTTATAGTAATAAGGAATATTTTGAATATTTAAATAATCGAAAAAAAATTGACATTAAATAATTACAAATAAAAATATAAAAAATATACCTAATAATAATAATAAACATTTATTTGATACACCTATGTATTAAATTGAATAATTGAATAGTATTAGTTGACATTACCATAATAATTGAATTGAATATTTAAATAATCGAAAAAAAATTGACATTAAATAATTACAAATAAAAATATAAAAAATATACCTATGTATTAAATTGAATATTTGAATTGTATTAGTTGACATTACCATAATAATTGTGCTTATTGTTTTAATTAATAATTAATTTATTTTGATCTGACCTTTAAATGCCTATTATCAATATAAGTTATTCTGAATTCTAATGTGTTACTTTTAAATGATTTAAAATAATTTATATATGCATTAAAAGAAATCAATAATCTGAATATTTCCACACCTCTAAGAGGTACAAATTGTGAAACTAATTAAACTTAAGAACACTGTACACCAAATTCTCGGAAATAAAGAATATTATTATTATTATTAATACACAAATGACTACTTTTGGAAAAAGAATTCCATGTTTTTAAAATAAAATTAATTTGAAATTAGAATTCTTAGCCAAACAAAAATTATTTTGATTTGAAATGGCCAGTACTGCAGAACGGCAATTTCATAGGTAAAGACCTATTATTTAGACAATATGTAACCTTTATATGCCAACCAACAAAAAAGCGATGAGCCTATGCAGGTCGCTTTGCAAACTTGAAACTTCAGAAATATAGTGTAGCATACACAGTACTCACACAAAGGGGCCGAGAGTGGACAGAGTCACTATTGGAATCGATTTTACATATAGGCATATGCGACTATAAATAGGTAACGTGAGAAAAATTAATTTGCTGATAAAATATTTTTCCTGTCTTCAAAAATGACTCTTATAGTATGTAACACTACATAGTAAGAAGAAAGTTTGTTATAATTTAATCTCTTTTAAAAAACTCTGATGTTACGTGTTACTTCTCTTTGCCCGCAGACCACACGGCGGCGGTATGGAGCGTGGAGTGGGGCAAGTGCCTGCTGCAGTACACGGGCCACGCGGGCTCTGTCAACTCCATCCGTTTCCATCCCACCAGGGACATAGCGCTCACCAGCAGCGGCGACAACACCGCTCATGTGTGGCAGGCGGCTGTGAACTGGGATTTGCCGGTATTTATGACGTTGTTTTGCACGTTGGCACAAGCCTATTACCAAACTAAAATTTATACTTAGGACCTGTTAACAATCGCTTTATAAGTGACAAATAGCTCATTCGAAAGTTTTCGCCCAGTATAAAGTAAGCAGCGACAAAACTTCCAGATAAGCTATTCGTCTTATTATTAGGCAATTGTGAAACAGGTCTTTACTATTATTAATTAATGTAAAATTTTGTGAGGATGGATGTATGGTATATATTTGTATAAGGCTCTGGATTAAAACATAATAAAAGAAACTTGTAAATTGATAACTGATAAGTCATACTAAAAACTCTATAGGAATATTATTTTGAGTGAAATCGGACAACAACTTTTGCAGAAATTTAAAGAAAACCTATTGCGTGTTGATAGCTACGGAACCCTCATAATAATAATATTAGAACTTTACCTATGAAATTGCCGTTTTGTATTAAAAATTTTAACGAATTTTTGTCATGTATTTTTTATTTGTATTAATCGAAGTAATCACCCATGCAATCAGTGCATCTTTGCTAACGCAGTGGCAGTTTATTGATGCCCGTCTTAAAGAAATCAGCTGGACGGGAGGCAACAAAACAAATTCTTCAAAGGCATTTTGTACTGCCTCTCGGGTATTGAATTTTTTTCCCGCCAAGAAGTTATCCAAATTCTGGAAAAAGTATATAATAGTATAGTCTGTAGGCGCAAGGTCTGGTGAGTAGAGCGGATGACGGAGAGCTTCCAACCCAGGTTCTTGCAACTTGGAGACCGTCTGCTGTGCAGTATGAGGTCGCGCGTTGTCGTGCAGGAGCAGCGGAGACGAGCGATTGACTAATGCTGGTTGGAGATGTGCCAGCTTCTCCATCATTGTGTTCAGTTCTTCACAGTACACATCTGCAGTAATGCTCACCCCGTTTGGTAAGAAGCTGTGATGAATCATACCGACGCTAGAGCACCAAACAGTGACCATCACTTTTCTAGGGGTAAGTTTTCGTTTAGGACATTGTTTAGGTGCTGAACCAGGATCTAACCAACTTGTTGAGCGCTTGCGGTTATCAAACAGAATCCATTTTTCATCGCAGGTAACAATGCGGTTCAAAATTCCTTCATTTGTGTGTCTGTTGAGCAGTGCAAGGCACATCTCGACGCGTACTTCGCGCTGGCGATCATTGAGTTCGTGGGGCACCCATTTGTCAAGCTTGTTTACCTTGCCAATTTGACGCAAATGGACCAATATTGTTTTGACGCTAACGTCGAAAGCTGCTGCTAATTCAGCCGTAAATTGTGTATCATCAGCTTCCACAATCGCCTTTAATTCGTCATTGTCGACCAAAGTCATCGGACGACCGCGAGGTTCATTTTTCAGGTCGAAATTTCCAGAACGGTAGCGAGCAAACCAATAATAAGTGGTGCGTTGGTTGGTAGTGTTAGCTCCGTAAACGTCGTGTTAATGCGTGTAATGCGGTTCAAAATTCCTTCATTTATGTGTCTGTTGAGCAGTGCAAGGCACGTCTCGACGCGTACTTCGCGCTGACGATCATTGAGTTCGTGGGGCACCCATTTGTCAAGCTTTTTTACCTTGCCAATTTGACGCAAATGGACCAATATTGTTTTGACGCTAACGTCGAAAGCTGCTGCTAATTCAGCCGTAAATTGTGTATCATCAGCTTCCACAATCGCCTTTAATTCGTCATTGTCGACCAAAGTCATCGGACGACCACGAGGTTCATTTTTCAGGTCGAAATTTCCAGAACGGTAGCGAGCAAACCAATAATAAGTGGTGCGTTGGTTGGTAGTGTTAGCTCCGTAAACGTCGTGTTAATGCGTGTAATGCGGTTCAAAATTCCTTCATTTGTGTGTCTGTTGAGCAGTGCAAGGCACGTCTCGACGCGTACTTCGCGCTGGCGATCATTGAGTTCGTGGGGCACCCATTTGTCAAGCTTGTTTACCTTGCCAATTTGACGCAAATGGACCAATATTGTTTTGACGCTAACGTCGAAAGCTGCTGCTAATTCAGCCGTAAATTGTGTATCATCAGCTTCCACAATCGCCTTTAATTCGTCATTGTCGACCAAAGTCATCGGACGACCGCGAGGTTCATTTTTCAGGTCGAAATTTCCAGAACGGTAGCGAGCAAACCAATAATAAGTGGTGCGTTGGTTGGTAGTGTTAGCTCCGTAAACGTCGTGTTAATGCGTGTAATGCGGTTCAAAATTCCTTCATTTGTGTGTCTGTTGAGCAGTGCAAGGCACGTCTCGACGCGTACTTCGCGCTGACGATCATTGAGTTCGTGAGGCACCCATTTGTCAAGCTTTTTTACCTTGCCAATTTGACGCAAATGGACCAATATTGTTTTGACGCTAACGTCGAAAGCTGCTGTTAATTCAGCCGTAGATTGTGTATCATCAGCTTCCACGATCGCCTTTAATTCGTGATTGTTGACCAAAGTCATCGGACGACCGCGAGGTTCATTTTTCAGGTATTTCCAGAACGGAAGCGAGCAAACCAATAACAGGTGGTGCGTTGGTTTGTAGTGTTAGCTCCGTAAACGTCGTGCGTGCTGCTTTTGCCGCGTTGCTGCCACGACGGTACTCATATTCCATAATTATTCGAATTTTTAACGTATCCATGATGACGAAAAATATTGAAATGCGATGAAAATGTAACACTAATCAATAAACAAATGACTACTTTTGGAAAAAGAATTCCATGTTTTTAAAATAAAATTGAAATTAGAATTCTTAGCCAAACAAAAATTATTTTGATTTGAAATGGCCAGTACTGCAGAACGGCAATTTCATAGGTAAAGACCTATTAATAATAATAATAATATAGTAATAATATCTATGGACGCTTCACACCACGTCAGTCTGGCCCCGTGCTAAGTATACAAAGAACTTGTGTTACAGGTACCAGACAACGGGAAGTATACTTAATACTTTTATACTATACATGTATTTAAAATTTTATTATATTATACACGTATTTAATACACATCCATGACCCAGGAACACAGAAAAACTTTTTTGTTCTTTCGGCGGGATCCGAACCCGCGACCTCCGCTTGAGCACCAACTTGCTGAACCACTGAGCCACAAAGGGTCGTCAAGAACCTCATAGGTCTTACCTGCTCGTCGTATGGTTTTTTTACACAAGTCTAATGAGGTTGCCTACATGACAATAATAATGAATACCAGCTAGTGCAAATACATGGCTCATAATATATTGCAAGCGGCTGTCGATTTACTCTTGCCTTATATATCCCCCCCCCCCCCCCTTTTTTTTTTTGCATAATACGCCCAACTTTTATTTGCCATGTCAAGTTGTCCGTAATATTGCGATGTATTACATAGATATCATTTTTGGACCAATTATTATTAAAGAAATATGACCTTAAAACTGGTTACTAATGCAAAGTATGTTACATACAATTGCCAATGTTACTACAGCAATCAGGTATTTCATTGGAATAATATAGTATTATGTAATTTTTTAATGTTAAATACAAATACATAGCTATGTAATATAATTTACAACTATGCCACTTTCATACAGAACAGAGCACTACTAAAATACAATAAGAATTAAAACAAACATATTCCAGCGCGGTCAGTCCTCCGAGGAGGAGCTGGAGGGGGGCGGGGAGGAGAGCGAGGGGGGAGACCGGCCTGAGGTGCTGCGGACCCCGCTCACCGAGCTGGCCGGGCACAGCGGGGTCGTGGTGGCAGCGGACTGGTTAACCGGCGGGGACCACGTCATCACCGCCTCCTGGGACCGGACGGCTAGTCTGTATGATGTCGAAACTGGAGATTGTCTGCAGATTTTGACAGGTTAATCTTCTTATGGTAAACCGTATATGGGTTAACGAATAGTTGTGCGCGGCGGTTGATATTTAAGACCCGCTCAGCAAGCTGGCCGGTCACATGCTAGCACACCTACAAAATCAAAGAAGTCATAAGTGTTTTGCTGGCCTGTTATAGTCTGCTTCAGGTTCAATTTAATATTTTTGCAAACAAAGAATGTAACAATTATATGAGGATATCTAAATTAATGTGGCATTGTATTTCTTAATTGTACGGTTTATTTTACATTGTAAATAAGTGACATTTTGATTGGTGTACCTACTATTTAAAAGCAAAGCACTTATTCCACTTTAAGACGTTCTAAATGATTTAGTAACTAAATTTAGTCAAGTGAAATAGTATTTAGGAAGTTAGCATCCTAATTAGCCTTCTAAATCAAAAGAAGTGTGGCTTCTGACTGACTAATTCGTTTAGCTTCCTAATTAGGAAGCCATTTAGGAGGGTGGAATAGCGTTTAGACGCTTTAGTCGCACCGCATCCGTCACTGCATGAGGCCTGAGTAGGTATATAAGCGCTTTTTAATTTTTAATGTCAGATGGAATGCGCAATGGCGGCGGCAAAAGAAAAAGAAGTGATTAGCCATATTTATCGAATTGTCTATTGTATTACATGATATATGCGGGGATATTTTCATTTATACACAAATAGAATTTAGGATCAGTTTATTTTCAGGATTCGATTTTCAGGATTCGATACTTCTAAACAATCGATTAAGTTTCGTTAGGTAACTTCACTAGGATTGTCAATTTAATATCTGTCACGCATATCATCATACAACGCATTGACTATAATTACTTTGCATTGACTCGGTATAATGTACTATCGACAAAGTTTCCGCTCGACCAGGCTTAGGCTAATAAGGAATCGCTTGGCAGCCATGAATCATGATGACACGCACACACACTCGCGCGTAAAAACCGGCTTCAAAGACGTTTGCAATCGATGCGTTAATAATTTTATTTTGTATTTTAAATTACCTACTCATTCATTCATATTTTGAAAACAATATTATTATTATAATAATTAATATATTATATTACCTAGTTACTAAACATCATATTCTATACTATACTAATATGTTTAATAAAGAGGAAATGTTTGTTTGTTTGTTTGCATTGAATAGGCTCCGAAACTACTGGAACGATTTTAATAAAATTTGGCACAGATATACAATAGATCACGAGGAAGGACATAGGCTACTTTTTATTGCGGCAAAATGTATGGCTCCCCTGATATTTCCTTTTGCGTGCACGAAGTCGCGGGCTACATCTAGTTTATTATATTACCTTATTTTTTTATTTAATAAAATAGTATGACTTACCGTGGCATTCAATTCCCGTGACATGTTTGCGATGCTGTGTCCTTGTTATTGCATGACGAAAATTTGGACGCGTTTCTCCCTTGTGAGGTTTCTGTTCATGATGAATGATAAGAGTCCAGTTCACACGCACAAACAGTAAAGTCCAGTAAAACGCAGCACAGATAACTCCGTAAGTTAGATCAGCGAGTCCGGTATAAAAAACGAGGGTCAGAAGTCAAACAAAGAAATCGAGAAAAAAATAATCGCGTCATCAATCGGCAGATCTGTGGGCCTCGCAGGAACGTTTGACAGCGGCGTAAACGTAACGTTATCGAATGAGAATTGTACGATAATCTGTTAAAATCATGACAGCGCCCGTACAAATTTTATTCGATAGCGTTACGTTTACGCCGCTGTCAAATGTTCCTGCTAGGTCCCCTGAACTTTGACCGTGTTCATTGGCATATTTGTTTGGAGCATGCGCTGTCAAATACTAATTAAAACCGTTTATTTTTGGTTACCTATCAATTTATAAACAAATTTCAAATTTGTTTACAACTTGCCAGGTAACCTTTGTTATTAAGTAATTAGTACATTAAGTTTCGGTGATGCCACAGCGCATGCGCCAAAAAGAGCGCCGACGAACACGACCTTACAACTAATCATTTTTACGGTCGAGTACACGACGATGTGTGCGTTAAGTGTTAACCAATCACGCTGCTATTTCCTATGTGCTTAAGAATTTTATTTGTATGATGTCGAAACTGGAGATTGTCTGCAGATTTTGACAGGTTAATCTTCTTATGGTAAACCGTATATGGGTTAACGAATAGTTGTGCGCGGCGGTTGATATTTAAGACCCGCTCAGCAAGCTGGCCGGTCACATGCTAGCACACCTACAAAATCAAAGAAGTCATAAGTGTTTTGCTGGCCTGTTATAGTCTGCTTCAGGTTCAATTTAATATTTTTGCAAACAAAGAATGTAACAATTATATGAGGATATCTAAATTAATGTGGCATTGTATTTCTTAATTGTACGGTTTATTTTACATTGTAAATAAGTGACATTTTGATTGGTGTACCTACTATTTAAAAGCAAAGCACTTATTCCACTTTAAGACGTTCTAAATGATTTAGTAACTAAATTTAGTCAAGTGAAATAGTATTTAGGAAGTTAGCATCCTAATTAGCCTTCTAAATCAAAAGAAGTGTGGCTTCTGACTGACTAATTCGTTTAGCTTCCTAATTAGGAAGCCATTTAGGAGGGTGGAATAGCGTTTAGACGCTTTAGTCGCACCGCATCCGTCACTGCATGAGGCCTGAGTAGGTATATAAGCGCTTTTTAATTTTTAATGTCAGATGGAATGCGCAATGGCGGCGGCAAAAGAAAAAGAAGTGATTAGCCATATTTATCGAATTGTCTATTGTATTACATGATATATGCGGGGATATTTTCATTTATACACAAATAGAATTTAGGATCAGTTTATTTTCAGGATTCGATTTTCAGGATTCGATACTTCTAAACAATCGATTAAGTTTCGTTAGGTAACTTCACTAGGATTGTCAATTTAATATCTGTCACGCATATCATCATACAACGCATTGACTATAATTACTTTGCATTGACTCGGTATAATGTACTATCGACAAAGTTTCCGCTCGACCAGGCTTAGGCTAATAAGGAATCGCTTGGCAGCCATGAATCATGATGACACGCACACACACTCGCGCGTAAAAACCGGCTTCAAAGACGTTTGCAATCGATGCGTTAATAATTTTATTTTGTATTTTAAATTACCTACTCATTCATTCATATTTTGAAAACAATATTATTATTATAATAATTAATATATTATATTACCTAGTTACTAAACATCATATTCTATACTATACTAATATGTTTAATAAAGAGGAAATGTTTGTTTGTTTGTTTGCATTGAATAGGCTCCGAAACTACTGGAACGATTTTAATAAAATTTGGCACAGATATACAATAGATCACGAGGAAGGACATAGGCTACTTTTTATTGCGGCAAAATGTATGGCTCCCCTGATATTTCCTTTTGCGTGCACGAAGTCGCGGGCTACATCTAGTTTATTATATTACCTTATTTTTTTATTTAATAAAATAGTATGACTTACCGTGGCATTCAATTCCCGTGACATGTTTGCGATGCTGTGTCCTTGTTATTGCATGACGAAAATTTGGACGCGTTTCTCCCTTGTGAGGTTTCTGTTCATGATGAATGATAAGAGTCCAGTTCACACGCACAAACAGTAAAGTCCAGTAAAACGCAGCACAGATAACTCCGTAAGTTAGATCAGCGAGTCCGGTATAAAAAACGAGGGTCAGAAGTCAAACAAAGAAATCGAGAAAAAAATAATCGCGTCATCAATCGGCAGATCTGTGGGCCTCGCAGGAACGTTTGACAGCGGCGTAAACGTAACGTTATCGAATGAGAATTGTACGATAATCTGTTAAAATCATGACAGCGCCCGTACAAATTTTATTCGATAGCGTTACGTTTACGCCGCTGTCAAATGTTCCTGCTAGGTCCCCTGAACTTTGACCGTGTTCATTGGCATATTTGTTTGGAGCATGCGCTGTCAAATACTAATTAAAACCGTTTATTTTTGGTTACCTATCAATTTATAAACAAATTTCAAATTTGTTTACAACTTGCCAGGTAACCTTTGTTATTAAGTAATTAGTACATTAAGTTTCGGTGATGCCACAGCGCATGCGCCAAAAAGAGCGCCGACGAACACGACCTTACAACTAATCATTTTTACGGTCGAGTACACGACGATGTGTGCGTTAAGTGTTAACCAATCACGCTGCTATTTCCTATGTGCTTAAGAATTTTTGAGGCGTCCCCGTGCAAAGGAATATTTTCAGAAACTGATCGAGCAGGAACTTTGCCGATAGCACATCATGCAATAATATTTATTGTTATTTGTGTTAAAATTGTCCTTGAATCGTTGAAGTGGAAAAACCTGTCCTATTGTCCATAGGATGTATAAATAACACTTATTCTATACTACTTTAGCTTTTAACTGCGTGAGATGAATTGACCAAAAACTAAGTTATTACGTAATAACTAATGAGTAATTATATTAGCTTACCTCACAGAGCAATAAATCTAAGTTAGGAACATATTTTGCTTATAAAATCCCCTAACAAAGTGCCAAGTTGTGTATCATACTTGCCTAAATACATAATTGTGTAAACCTGAAAATTTTATGTATTAAAACAGTCGCGTAATATAGCATTTACAGCAGATGTATGTATATAGAAATATATTTTTTTAACGAATATTATGAGAATATATTATAATGTCAATAAATCGAACAAGCCTTTAGTAACCCAAAATTGGTCAGTCTGTGAAAAGAGTAAATAAATATGGCTAAAGCTATCTAATTATTTGTAAATAATAATGATAACACTGTAGCACTACATTACGACAGACGATTGAAACACAGCACAACCCTCAAAGTACAACTCTGAAAGTACTGAGTCCCGCAATAGACTCACCTCTTTTCTAGAATGTTTTGTTAATGGTGCCATGGTGAATGTTTTGTTTTATAAATAATAATTATTATCTCGAAATGGGTATAAAAAATAGTTGTGTGTTTTGTAAATAAATAATTCTCATTCCAACTGTAGATTGAGTTTAACTCTCTACTGACTGTTCTCGAAAATACCTATCCATCCCTTTTTGTATAGGTCACGACCACGAGCTGACGCACGCGTCCGCGCACCCTAACTCACGGCTGGTGGTGACCGCGTCCCGGGACACCACCTTCCGCCTGTGGGACTTCCGCGAGCCCATACACTCCGTCTCCGTCTTTCAGGGGCACACCGAGTGAGTATAAAGAGCAGATTGATTACCTGAGGGTAAACGATTATGATGCGAGTAGCCGCGTGTGGATGGAGAGCTAAAGTTCCATTTTTAGGCGAGCCATGGCATGTATTCGATATAGCAGTCGTATTCGGACAGAAAAATAGTACGTTATCCAAACAAAAGCGCTATTTAATAGATAAACTACCTACAAAATACCTTATAAAAAAGGCATTACACAAACCTCACATAATAATATGTGAGTTCTGACACAACACTAACCTTTGCTTTAAACATTAATGGTCGGTAGTTGGCCTTCTTTCTAGAAAATAAAGTCGAGCTAAAGAAAATTACTTATATTGCTGTATTGGCCTCAACAAAGTCTAAATATGTCTACTTAGATATCGTACAGAACTTCCATAAATTAAATCCTAAGATGAAAAAACAGACAACAGTAAATTGTTTAAACGTGTATAAACAAGTGCGTATGTTTACAGGAGCGTTACGTCAGCAGTGTTTACGAGGGAGGACAAGGTCGTGTCCGGCTCAGACGACAGATCCGTCAAGGTAATGAAATCCCTTACCTACTTCGTATTAAGTATTCGAAGATACTAGAATCTAGAAGATGATAACAACATTAATACTTACATATTATAATATGTTAATCCGAAAAATGAAAAGACTTTTTCGTGGTAGTCGGATTTGCAAAATAAATCGGGGAAAAAACGGTCGAACGAAAATCGTTTCTTACGAACGCTGCCTTAACGATGAGAAATATGTGATTGCGTTCCATGTAAAAGTTTTAAAGTTCGATAATGCCTACAAAAAAGTCTGCGACTATATTATGTCCAACTTTATATTAACGAATAAGTCATAAAAAGTAGATTTTATGTTAAAAAATCGGTTGTCTGTAAAGTCGGTTTACTGACGATAGTTGAAAGTGACAACGTCATAAGAAAATACTGATGGATCGCTCACTCAAGTAGGAGAGAGACAGATTCCGCGCTCTCGCTTGCACTTCAAGCCTTAAATGGAACGCCTCAGAGCGAGGTAACGCCGCATCAGTCATGTTGTTTCGTGCGTGCAGCCGGCTCCATCGAATTATAAGACGTTATCACTTCAAAAAGTAATTAAAATCTTTTGATTTCTTATGTTTACAAAAATAGTAAATCTGTCGTCTCAAGTGTTTAAAACATAAAATTTTTCCCTTTGATTGCATTTAATATGGACGAATAGTTATAGAGATAAGGTCGTTCGGCTTCTTCGGCAGCGGACGTTGACGAAATTAAAATTTTCGAATTTGACTTTTTGTTTATAATACTTACATAGGTACCTACATAAAGATATTATGCAGTAAAGTGTAACTCAAAAGGAGTTTGACAGTCGTAGTCAGGAAATGAATCATAGAACTCAGTACTAACAAGAACCATACAAATAATTGAATAGCAAGTAAACATTTTTACATAATACCCAACGAAGTGGGTACGGGAGGCTAATAGGTAACAATTATATTGACTGACAGTCTAAAACCATTACTATTATTAAAAAAACAGGTATGGGATGTGCGCAACATGCGGTCCGCTTTGGCGACGATCCGCTCGGACTCGTCCGTAAACCGCGTGGGCGTGAGCGGCGGCGGCCTGATCGCCATCCCGCACGACAACCGCCAGGTGCGCCTGTTCGACCTGCACGGCCAGCGCCTGGCGCGCCTGCCCCGGCCCTCGCGACAGGTAACTTACTAATTAATGCAAAGTTTGTAAAAATTTGGTGTAAATATGCATTACAGATGTCTCTACACATTAATAGCCACTATCCCTACAGCGATTTAATGTTACCAATGCACGATAATGGCCTCAAGACTGATCGATTAAGCACCAATTGTCGGCATATATGTAGTCGTCTTTAAGTAGAACCTGAACATCGTGATGTCACAAACTGGGGATTTCCTTTTCTAGTCGCTGAAATGTTATTATTAGAGGTCAAATGAAATCCGGATTATACTTTTCAATTTTTATGACTCAAATTGGGGAAACGACTACATGTAAAATATTTAGTTTAATTTATGTATGTACTCGGAAATATTGAGGTATTACTACTTGATAAACGTAAATAATATTTCATGTGTAGTTTAGTAATGCGGGTGTTTGATTTTTTTTTTGCCGTTAGAACTTAGAGGGCAGACACACACAAAGCGTCAAAAAAAAAATTTCGATTCTTTTTCTGTCACCAGGCGGCGCTTGGTAGCCGGACGGTCGGCTGTCCGATGTCACAAATTTAAAAACCCTCATCTAAAAAATACAAAAAAGTTTCAAATTTTTGTGCTAAATTTGTAAAAAAACCTACATTATTAGTTTACTTACATCATATACAAAAACATTAATTAAAGTAGTAAGTAGGTAACTTAAACGCACAAATTTCGGAGATATTTACAAATAATATATGTACCTAACTGTGACGTCACAGTTAGGTACGACTTTTGTATGGAGCGTTTTCACGAGACATTTTGTAAACAAATTGCTGTACCTTTATAAATATTGATTTTTCATTTAATGTTTCTTCTGAGAACTTACTCATATCTAGGAGTACTATTCATTTATACAATAAAAAAAAAACAGCAATAGCCTAGACGACTGATTTTTTAATGCCTGGATTCAATAGTGATAATTATTTTCACCCAGGGTCACCGTCGCATGGTGACGTCGGTGGCGTGGGCCGACGACATGTCGTCCAATATCAACTTCTACAGCTGTGGCTTCGACAGACGCATACTCGGCTGGTCCATACAGCCCTCCAAGGACAACTGAATCTCTCAGTACGTCGCCGACTACCTACTAACTTTATGACACTACAGTGAAATTATACTATGACCCTGTTCTTACGGACGTTACATGTAAGTTTTATCTATTTGTATGGAAATTTTCCCAAGATTATGGGTTGTCAAGTCGGTGTTTGATCTTATTTATCCGAACTAGAAGTCTGGAAATGTTTTGCTGTAGCATATCTGCAGAACTTATTAAGGGATTACTTTTAAGACTTACTCAGTTTTTTCAAAATTCTACACTACGTCCGAAGTTACACATTTTCCAGAATAAGTACTTGATGTTATTCTATACAATAAATTAGTAAACTTGCTGCATACCTACTTACGAAACGAGTTGGGAAACATTACTATATTGTTATAAAATGTAATTCTATATTCTATATTAACGTATGTATTTATTGTTTTATATAATATCTAAATAACATTGGAGAACATAAAACAAATCAAGTTCCAATCTTAACTTAATAATATGATTCTTAAACAAATCGATATTAAGTTGTAACTTGTAAAGTATCATTTCCTTACCCAATTTTTTAGTTTAAATTTCAGAATTAATAGGATAATGTTAAAATTATCTAAAATATGCAGTTATGCATCACAAATTTTTGTTATTATTTTATAATATAGATTATAGGCCATAACCTTTATTAGCTATAATTTCCAATGTTTTTGGTGAGTTAGATCCACGTTGCTTTAGGGTATAAAAATAAGTTATTGGAGCATAATAAATGGTTGCCAAATTATTGATTGGCATAAAGATTTATATATTGTTGGCTTTTACAATTTTATCAACCTGACATTAGATAATTTCGTTACGGCTTGAGTATTATTATAAGGAGATGCATTCATTAAATAGTTTTACTAAAAACATAAGAGCACTAGACTGTGTAACTGATGTGGTGAAGTTTAGATTGCCCAATAATTAAAAAAATTGATAAATTTTGCTGTCCCTTGACCTCATTGATGTTAAAGCTATTCATATAATTTATATAGCCTTATAGGTATATTTGAAAGATATAAATGGCTTTTTCGCAGGAGGTTTTTGATTAAGGTCTTTGAACCTATAGCTTGTATACTTTGTGGTTGTTAGTAAATTATTTTCTATGGGTTATATATTATATAGCAAGTTAATGGAGTTTGTAAGGAAATTGTAAACTTTTAAAACTTTGTTATCTGATTATTTAGGTAGTATTAAATTATTCCTTTTAATGTTGCCGAATAACTATATAAGGATATTATATTTTACATCTAGGTTTGTGTAAATTATATTGTTAGAACCATGAGAACCAATTGTATTTGGTAAAATATGTTACATGTATGAATACTAAAGGAAGAATAAATTTAAGTTTTGTGTCTTGCATGTGTTTGTGTATTACGATCAGCTCACACCGGAACGCAACGCGGAACGCACTCTTAAGATTCAAAATAAGCTAGTTTCATCTATCAAAATCAAATTATATAAATTTGTTATTTATATACTTTCCATCGCAAGAAATACCAATGCAATACTTACTATTTTTTTATATAAATATGCGATATATTTATAATTTCGAAAATAAAACTGTAGTTTTATTATCTGTATGTCACGTGACCTAAAACGCCAGCCGCCATATTCTTCTTATAACTGACGTCATAAGAACATAATTAAATAGAAATTAGAATAAACAACAGCGAAAATTAAATCTAAACTTCATGCACTACACACGCACATATGACATTTATTTGTTTCTGTTCTTATGATGTCACGATAATGGTGGCTGTCGTTTTGGCGCAAATATTTATCGTTTAAATTTTAATCTTTTTTTCTTTGCATAAAGAGATATTATTTCCCTACGAACATTTTAAAATATATTTGAAAAAAATGTAGAATAGCCTATTGAACTTTTTGCACTACATTTTTATTTACAAATTTTATTTACTTCACAAAAAGATACACTTTTCATTGCAAGAATTCGAATTGCGAGTAGCACCACGCTACTCAGTATGCTACTTTTGATGCTAGAACGGATGTGCTAGCCCGGTCTATTGGAAACACGTTTAAGCCTAGTACCCCGTCTTACCCCACTTTCCCATATTATAGGTGTTTCCTATGGGCTATGGTTAGTTAGGCTCTTTATAAATGTCACGGCAACAGTTTTATCTCCTGTAGGCACAAGACCAGGGCCCAAATATTGGTTCTGATGGTTGAATTAGTTCTGTAAAGCTATAAGTGTTTAGTAGCGTTTGTTAATGTGCAATTGTTTCTGCTCTGCACCACTAGTCCTATAGATTTGTAAATTTTAACAAAAAAAATACTATTAGAGCAGCTTGAATCGGTCCACGTGTACTATTTACAATTCCACGTCATTTTTTTAATATGATCCTATTTATATGGTCCTACTGATTATACAAATGCATATATAAATGCATGCATGTTAACCGGACATTGTTTTATTATATTATTTGTGTAAAACGAAGAAAATGGTCATAGAAATTGTCTTGATAAAACTAATATTTTTGGAGTTATAAACGTTCAAAGTTTCGAAAAGTCATATGGGGTACTTTCAATCCATGATAAATATGTACTTATATAAAATAAAGGAAATAAAAAATTCTGGTGGACTTGTGAACAGTACACACGCGCCGATTGGAGCTGCTCTACGTATCTATGGTTAGCATAATATTAGGTCTTTACCTATGAAATTGCCGTTTTGTAAGAAAAAATTTAAACGAATTTTTTTCATGTATTTTTTATTTGTATTAATCGAAGTAATCACCCATGCAATCAATGCATCTTTGCCAACGCAGTGGCAGTTTATTGATGCACTTCTTAAAGAAATCAGCTGGTCGGGAGGCAACAAATTCTTCAAAGGCATTTTATATATGACGGAGAGCTTACAACCCCAGTTCTTGCAACTTGGAGACCGTCTGCTGTGCAGTATGAGGTCGCGCGTTGTCGTGCAGGAGCAGCGGAGACGAGCGATTGACCAATTCTGGTTGGAGATGTGCCAGCTTCTCCATGATTGTGTTCAGTTCTTCACAGTACACATCTGCAGTAATGCCCACCCCGTTTGGTAAGAAGTTGTGATCACACCGGCGCTATACCACCAAACAGTGACCATCACTTTTCCAGGGGTATGTTTTCGTTTAGGGCATTGTTTAGGTGCTGAACCAGGACCCAACCAACTTGCTGAGCGCTTGCGGTTATCAAACATAATCCATTTTTCATCGCAGGTAACAATGCGGTTTAAAATTCCTTCATTTGTGTGCCTGTTGAGCAGTGCAAGGCACGTCTCGACGCGTACTTCGCGCTGGCGATCATTGAGTTCGTGGGGCACCCATTTGTCAAGCTTTTTTACCTTGCCAATTTGACGCAAATGGACCAATATTGTTTTGACGCTAACGTCGAAAGCTGCTGCTAATTCAGCCGTAGATTGTGTATCATCAGCTTCCGCAATCTCCTTTAATTCGTCATTGTCGACCAAAGTCTTCGGACGACCGCGAGGTTCATTTTTCAGGTCGAAATTTCCAGAACGGAAGCGAGCAAACCAATAACAGGTGGTGCGTTGGCTTGTAGTGTTAGCTCCGTAAACGTCGTTGATGTTGCGTGCCGCTTGTGCCGCGTTGCTGCCACGACGGTACTCATATTCCATAATTTCTCGAATTTTTAACGTATCCATGATGACGAAAAAGATTGAAATGCGATGAAAATGTAACACTAATCAATAAACTTTTGGAAAAAGAATTCCATGTTTTTAAAATAAAATTAATTTGAAATTAGAATTCTTAGCCAAACAAAAATTATTTTGATTTGAAATGGCCAGTACTGCAGAACGGCAATTTCATAGGTAAAGACCTATTATTATATTTGTGAGCATGGAATATATTATATACTGTGTGATTTTTGTATTAAAAGTAGAATATACTATATTCAAAAGTATTTGTGTCAAGGGTCAAGCATAATATGAAAGTTGGAAAATCTTAAAAATATTATGAATTTAGGTCACCGTACTGTGCGGACAACGGGACGTCTTGTCACGCGCCGCGCGCCGCGCGCCGTTGTACAATCAAATCACGCGCAACTATCAGAAAAATAAAATATTGCCACAATATTTTATTTTTCTGAAATACTTTTTTAATGTATAAATTAGTAAATAATGATTTTAACTTTGTTTTGCGATGTTGTCAATCAAATTCCAAGAAAGAAAGAAGGAAAAAAGTAAACTACTTAAGTATGGCATAGTAGGTACTCTGTTTCATGTATCTATTATACCTACCCTGTTTCTCTCGAAACGGAATAATGGAAAATGTTTAAAAAGGTGTAAAAAAATATTATTTATTTCCCTACGACATATGATTAGATGTAGCTTTTTAACTTGTATATAATCTTAAATGTACTACTGGATCTGGATAAAGATAGTGGTTTTATATTCTAATATTTTATGTTATTATTATAAAAGTCATATCAATGAGTATATATATTTTAATAATACGAAAAAACACATATCGTTGCGTATATTACACCCATAAAAACACGACTTTATTGTAAATTACATTACAAACAAAAAATATCATTGTGAGTATTGCCTTAACATAAAATATGAACCCATTATTATTGTATTAACTTCTCATGTTTTCATGATAATTCAGCACATTTCCTACCTACCTACATTAAAAAAATACACTTTCTTTCATGGAGGCTAAAGGAAAGGAGCCTTATCTCAATACATGAAAATGTGTTCGTCGAAAAACGTTAATGTGCACCACACGTGTTACTTTACACGTAGTTCTATAAGTAAAGTAAGCAAGGGTGTGAATTTCAAAGAAAGCAGCAAAATTAAAACGGAGAATTAAATCATAGATTATTTTTAGGTTATATTTATAAAAATATTTTGGATGTGGCGAGTTTTCTGAATTAACTACTAAAGTCACTACACCCTTCTGACTCTTAGCGCAATTCTGGCCAGATTTGTAACTATTATTTTATTACTTTCGTCGGGACACTTTTAAGTTTTCTGCATTATAGAGATGGTGCTCCTTTAATCTCCATGCTTGCTTTTTTTTAAACCGTGCCTTATTTTTTTATTATCCTAGTCAACTGTTGTAGAAGCCAAAGAACGAACTGTAAACACATCCTAGTTTGTGCATTGTTCATCTACTTAGATTTAAAAGTAAATGTAGTTGTAATAAAACTATATATTTTAATAATATTATGTATTGTTTAATCAAAAGTAATAAAACTATATTTAAAACTTAAAAAAATTATGCATTTAATTTTATTTTTTTACGTATTAGCATGGTCACGAATCACGATACATACTCACGAATAGTTGAACAACAGCAGTTTCTATCGGTATTACCTACTTTGTAGCTTAGAGACACGAAATAGTATCAACTAAAAAGCTTGTTTTACTCGTTCTCATTACTTCTTTATGATATAATATGAAGAAGAACTTTACTCGTTTAAATAATCCGCGGGGCTAGAGCTATTTCTCTAGTCTCGATGTAAGTAGGTACGCATATTATTAGCTCGTAACATAAGAATTTGGCGTTTTGTAAAGGAGCAACATAAAGTCGATTTTTTTTAAACATAATATATTTATTTAATCAAAGTATATACCATTGCTATCTATGCACTTTGCCATCTCATAGGTAGTTCATTGATTCCTTTACTGAACAAAACAATTCGGACAGGAATCAATAAAATATTTAAAGGCGCTTTGGACTGCCCCATCGGAGTTGAATTTTTTCCCTTCCAAGAAGTTATCCAAATTTCGGAAAACGTAATCGTCTGGCCAGATTTAAGAAAGCTGTAGTGAACGCAGAACGACACCGGAACTAGTCCACCAAACGCTCACAAGTACCTTTTTTTGAGTCAATTTTCCCTTGGGGCAGGCTTTATTCGATTTAAAATCCCTTCATTATTGTGCCGGTTGAGTAATGTTGAGTATTATGTTTAAATAATACCCGGTTTATAGAAATCACTTTATTGTGCTAGGTAGCAAAATTACAAGTGACATTTTTATGTTATATTTTTTCTACCCACTTGATTTATCTTTTATATTAAAAAGTTAAACAAATGTACCCACTAATTAATACATAACATACCTTCCCCCCTCTTATTAACAATTCAAACTGACCATCTATCATAATCAACTCTAGTTCAAATAATTAATTAAAATTCAAAAATTATGTAATCAAGAAAACATGCACACTCTAAAACATGTAATTAGTATCTTGTCTGGAAGGCGTAGGTCTGGAATATGGAACTTTGGAATGTACATTTATCTTATTCCTGATCTTTCCTCCTGCCATGGTTATTTCACTTGACCTTGGTATTCCTAACATCTGTTCCCAACATTCTGCACTTGGAACTTTAATAATATCATCATATTCTGTGTGTTCTCCATTACTTATCTCAGCTGGTTCTATTGCTACATTTTCTAATTCCTCTGTGACGTCATTCTGTATATTTCTAGCATTTACTTCACTCTCATCTATACTGCCATTATTTTTTAACTTTACAATCTGATCAATATGACGCCTAACTATAGCTCCGTCATCAGTTTGTACTCTATAGTTAGATGGACCTTCCTTGTAGATTATTTGACCTGGTAACCACTTACACCCATTTTGATTGTAGTTTCTAAACATCACCTTTTCTCCTATATTAGTTTCCCTATTTTTCCTTTGACCCATATTAACTATTTGACTTTCCATTTTCTTGTGTTGTAAATAATCCGGATGCAGATTGTCAATAACAGTACGAAGACGTCTATTTAACAGCAGTTCAGCTGGGTTTTTGTTTGTGCTAGTGCATGGTGTAACCCTTAGGCCAAGCAACCTATTTGGAATCTTTACATCCCAAGATCCTTAAATTTTCTTTTATTTATTTTTAACAGTTTGCACCATACGTTCCGCTAGCCCATTTGTAGCAGGGTGGTATGGTGCCGTTGTGACATGTCTTATCTTATTCGCATTCAAAAATATTTCCATTTCATTGGACACAAATGCAGTTCCATTATCAGCAACAATTGTCTCACACAGGCCATATGTAGAGAATAACATTCTTAATTGACGAATGACTGTGCTCGATGTTGTGTTATTTACTATAAATACTTCCGGCCATCCGGCCGGCATAAGCATCAACAACAATTAAGAAGGTTTTGTTTAAAAATGGCCCAGCAAAATCCATGTGAATTCTGGACCATGGCCTTGAAGGTAATACCCATTCATGATTTGATTTAGCAGGCATCTGCCTATTTTCAAGGCACTTCCAACAATTACTGACTAAATTAATTATGTCATTATTTAAATGTGGCCACCAGACATAACTTCTAGCTAATGATTTGGTATGAACAATCCCATTATGTGTAGTATGCAACATGTTTAAGATGGCTTGCCTTAAAGAAGACGGTATCACGACTCGACAGCCTAGTAATATGCAACCATCCTGTAGAGACAGCTTAGATCTATGTAGCCAATATGTATGCAAATTCGTATCAGTGACTTTATTTGGCCATCCACATCTAAGATAGCGAACAATACGTGAAAGTATTTGATCCTTCTCAGTTTCCATAGCAATTTCTTTTGCAGTATAAGGAAAATCCTCTGTTTTATCTGCCATTAACAGTATCTCGTACATATTCTGTTCTTCTTGATCTGAGACAGGTAGAGGCCAACGACTTAAACTGTCTGTATTACCAATCTGTGTACCTGACCGATATACTATGTCATAATCATGTGATGTCAACGCTATAGCAATGCGAATTAACGTTGGTGATAAAATTACTGGCATAGGCTTTTTTGGATTAAAAATTCCAAGCAAAGGTTTGTGATCAGTTACTACTGTGAAATATCTTCCCGCTAAATAATTGTGAAATTTTTGTATTCCAAACATAATTACTGTAGCTTCCTTGTCCAACTGTGAGTACCTACGTTCATGAGTATGTAATGTTCTGGAACTCATTGCAACTGGTCTCTCCTGTCCATCATCCATTATGTGAGACAATACTGCCCCAACACCATATTCAGAACTATCACATACCAGAATCAATGGTCTGTTCAGGTCATAATGGACCAAGGTGGTGTCAAATGTCAACAAACGTTTTGCAGTATCAAAAGAATCTTGTTCACATTTAGTCCATTTCCACTTATGAGACTTGTCTAGCAATCTATGCAAAGGTTCAAGTACTGTTGCCTTGTGAGGTATAAACCTCTCGTAGAAATTATATAATCCCAAGAAAGCCTGTAGCTCTTGTACATTTTTGGCTCTGGTGTTTTAACGATAGCCTCAATCTTACTTGGAGCTGGATGAATACCATCTTTATTGATGACAAATCCTAAAAACTCAACCTGTTCTTGGGCAAACTTACACTTGTTCTTATTAAGACGCAATCCGGCTTTTTGTATTCGATATAGTACTTCCTCAAGACGCTGCTGCATAACCAGCATTGTACAACCGCTAATAATAATATCATCAATGAGCACTGCTACTCTTGATATTCCAGCCAGTAAGGAAGTCATTAATCTCTGGAATATGCCAGGACAAGCTTTTACCCCAAATGGTAGTCGGTGAACTGTATATAGTCCCTTACAAGTATTTAAGGTTAACAATTTGGCCGTTGATTCACTAACTTTCACTTGCGTATATGCGCGATCCAGATCCTATGTTGTAAAAAATTGTGCACCTGCTACCGTAGCAAATACCTCATTGGCGGTCGGCATTGGATAGGTGTCAGATTCAGTAGCTTGATTAACTGTACTGCGATAGTCTCCACATATCCGGATTTCTCCTGATTTGTTTCGAATAGGCACCACAGGTGTTGCCCATGCAGAATACGAGACTGGTTTAAGAACTCCTTCAGAAACCAGACGGTCAATTTCCTTTTCTACGTCAGCTTTAATTGCATATGGAACAGGACGGGCTTTTAAAAACCTAGGTGAAGCATTGGACATCAAATGTATATTCACTGGTTCGCCACGAAAAGTACCAAGTCCATCTTGAAAAACATCCCCATATTTTGATATAATATTCTCTATTTGTATCAGTTTACCCATAGAAATATTATTAATAATCATTGTAATTTGTAATGGACGTAACCAGTCACGTCTCAAGAGGTTAGGTCCCCGTCCTTTAGCTATGATTATGCTTAAATTTTGTGTTATGTCTCCATATTGCACCTTAATTATTACTTGACCTAACAATATTACAGGTGTATCTGTCCAAGTCCGTAGAGACATTGATGATGAGTTGAGTACAAGATGCTGACGATGAGATTGTATTATTCTCCATGTATGTTCATTAATCAATGAAAAACTTGCTCCGGTGTCTAACTGGAACTCCACCGGAATACCTTCCAGTAAAAGATGAACTACAAATGGTGGTGTTTTGCCTTCATTTTTAAAATTGTATATACCATTTAAATGAAAATCGTTTTCATCTTCTGTAAAGTTAATATTCTTCCTCATAGATTTTTTCTTCAGTATACAGACCTTTTCAATATGAACAGTTTTCTTGCAATATCTACATTGAGCATTAATGAAACGACATTCTCCCCCATGTCTATCTCCATACCGGTAGCAAAAGCGCTTGTTTAACTTTGGTTGTACAGCATTAACATCCATAGGCTCAGGTCTATCTTGTACTTTGTCATCCGTTGACCGGTTCGAATTTGATCTAATTTCATCGCCCATGAATGACTGTATCATTCGACAGTCTTTTCCAGCACTCTCAGATGACAACATAGCATCAATAACATATTGATAACTCAAATTATTTCGTTTTAAAAGTTCATACTGCAAGCGTTGATCTTTCATACCACATACAAGTCTGTCACGCAACATGCGCTCCAGTTCTTTAAAATTACATGAAGAACTGATTTTACGCAACTGTGCAATGTACTCGGTTACTGTCTCATTTGTACTCTGATTACGAGTATAGAATTTATATGACATAGAAATTTCATTTAGTTTTGGGCTAAATTTTGGGAAATTTTGACACAACATTAGTTGTGTCAAAATTTCCTCAATTTCCATAAAGGTCACTTCACTCGCTTTTCTTGGCGTAATTAATGCCAAGAATGTCTCGAAAACTTCTGCTCCACATACAGTAAAGAAGTTTGCCCTTTTTGCACCATCCAAAAGTATGCCATTTGCTTCGAAACAAAAATTTAACCTATCCATATAATTGACCCACATGTCTGTTTTTGGATTAAATTCACTGAATTTCACTGATCTATGATCCATTTTCTCCAAATTTACACTTCGTCACCACTATTATGTTTAAATAATACCCGGTTTATAGAAATCACTTTATTGTGCTAGGTAGCAAAATTACAAGTGACATTTTTATGTTATATTTTTTCTATCCACTTGATTTATCTTTTATATTAAAAAGTTAAACAAATGTACCCACTAATTAATACATAACATTGAGTATATAACTTTTTGTTATAACCCATTGTGCTAACCTAACCTACCTAATATTTTATAATCCGTTCAGAGTTTACTTCTACCAAGACCCTTATGTCATGGGCATAAAGGTCTTATCAGAAGAAAAAAAAAACTCAGAACGGACTGTACTTAAAGAGCTCGAAGAGGTATGATATTAAAAAGCCGGCCAAGTGCGAGTCAGACTCGCGCACGTAGGGTTTCGTACCATTATATCAATATTTTACATGTTTACTTACTATTATTTCACTATCAATTCATGATAAATTTTAAAACGACGGGCCCCAAGAAGAAAATCTTATGGAAAAATAAGACGAAATGTATTTTATTGCGTATTTGTATTCTACATAAGTACATAAAACTATATGGCACTATTTTTTTTTTTATTTAATATCCTTTTACTTAATGGAATAATCAATCGAACACTATCTTATCAGAAATATAAACCCGCAAACAAACATGTATTGACATGTACGCGCTTGTTCTTTGCAACTCGTACAGCGCGCGCAGCGACGTAACGTCATTCGCATTAAAAAATTCTGGTGGGCTTGTAAACAGTACACACGCGCCGATTGGAGCTGCTCTACGTATCTATGGTTAGCATAATATTATATTTGTGAGCATCGAATATATTATATACTGGGTGATTTTTGTATTAAAAATAGAATATACTATATTCAAAAGTATTTGTGTCAAGGGTCAAGCATAATATGAAAGTTGGAAAATCTTAAAAATATTATGAATTTAGGTCACCGTACTGTGCGGACAACGGGACGTCTTGTCACGCGCCGCGCGCCGTTGTACAATCAAATCACGCAATAATCAATCGAACACTATCTTATCAGAAATATAAACCCGCAAACAAACATGTATTGACATGTACGCGCTTGTTCTTTGCAACTCGCACCGCGCGCGCAGCGACGTAACGTCATTCGCATAGATAATACAGTGTGCTGAGTGCGAGTCCCACAATTTTTTTCGAATAACTTTACTATCTTGTAAATCGAGTTAACGCCAATCGAATCGAAAATCAAAAGCATGCGAGTGTGAGTCAATATCAAATCTAACTAATCGAACGCGTTTCCTCACCGTGAGCACGGTTAATTATTTTTGTTATATTGGTAGCACCACTTCACTGTGAGATTAAGCGACCAAATTGAATGTCATTTTCAGTAACCTATTTTGCTAAGCAGCCGCTGTCATCAAGATTGTGACGGGTTTTAACTTATTGTGCTGTTTGTGACACCGCTGTAAGTCGCCAAAATTCTACATGCCTATTTTGCATTTAATTCGTTCAAAATAAATTGTGTATAGACCTAAATTAAAAAATTATGAAAACAAGTATTTCTCAGTTTGATACTTTAATAACATTCATGGAACAGTAAGTGTGACAATCGGTAATCAAGATAAGCTTGTTTTATCCATATAGACCAAACAATGTTTATTCTTTTTAGACACGGTGACCTCAGCAAACCTTCTTCTAATGCCAAAGGTCGCATTAGCAATATTAATAAGTGGGAGGAATTAGCAAACATCCTTAATAGCAGTGGACTAGGTTCAACTAAGACGACCGAAAAGTGGAAGAAGGTTAGTACTTAATAAATATTAATTATTATTGCTTGGACAAGTTGGTATATGCAGTGGTGAGCAAGTTTTACTACATTAGTTGTTGACTCTGTTTTAAGGTATGGGCAGATTTTAAAAATAATACAAAGAAAAAGGCAGCACGCTTGCATAAAGCTGCAACCGGTACAGGTGGTGGGCCGGCTACTCACTGCAAATTAAATGATTTGGAGCAAAGGGTTCTAAACCTAATTGGTGTGCAAGTAGCAACAGGCTTAGGGGTGGAAGAGGCTGGGTTGTCACAGGTTTTAACTTTATTAATTTCTAACTGCTACTATTATGTGTATTAATTCATATAATTTATTGGTGCTCATGAGAAAACTAATTTCACTCTTGTCCAGGTGATTCAAATTACCAATCAACAGCCAACTTCACAACTACACATATCTAATGAATGTAAGTTAAGTGATATTTTATATTAAGATATAAATCGAAAACAATAATTTTAACCTGGTTTTAACAATAATTATTTTATTTAGCTCAACAACTTGTTGGCCCTGTACTCCGGACATCACCATCACAAGAAAGAGCTGTATCTTCACCACCTAATACCTTCCTAGTAGAAGAAATTCAAAGTAAAATATTTTATAAAAATAGCCAGAAAAAAATTGAACCCTAAAGTTACTACTTCCCACAGACCAGACAGTACCTATTTTATTACTTATTTAACTTTAAATCAGAAAGTGCATATTGCTAAAATAGATTAAAATACAAATAAAATTAAAAGGCCATAATGGTTATTATGGTCTTTTCAACAATGAGTATAAGCATAAAAATTTCAGGGCCACAACATTCGGATGAACCTGCGCCATCAACATCATTTCATGTTGCCCCAGCACTAAGTCCTAATGCAATAACTTCACTGCCTGTCACTGTTGTATATAATACTGGAGAAGCACAAGAGGGTAAGACAAAATGTTCCTAAGAATTTATAATAATTATAGTAATAAATTATTTTATACTAGAATAACTGCTATGATGTCTTTTTCAGATGCACATGCACTTTCTCCTATTAGACCCTATTCTCGGACCAATATAATCCGGACTGAGCCTGCTCGTTCTGGGCAAACAACACCTCGCCGAGCTAGAACTCGAAGGTCTCCTCGCAGAACGTTGAGGCCAGCACACACTGAACTAGCAGCACAAAACTTTCTTCAAGCTGAAGAATTTTGGAGACAGTTTAAAATAGACCAACACCAAGATTACATTAGCTTGCGGAGAGAGCAAAATAGGATTAGGGAGATGGAAGTGCAGACCCAGAGAGAGTGGCAAACCATAGGGATAAGTTTTAGATATGTTAGAGAAGTTAGTTAACAAAATTTGTAATAATAATAATTAGTTGATAAATTTATTAATCATATTTAATTAATGTTAAAGTTATTCTATAAAAAACTGATTGGTAAACTTTGGTAAATCTAGTTGTATGCCAACATAGTAAATTAAAGCATAAGTTACTTTGTTGTAACTAACCTATCAAGATATTTTACTTTTTATTTTGAAAGAATTTTTAAAAATATATTTCCTTTAAATTTTAAAAACTTTACCATATACCTTGGTAAAGTTATATATACAATTGTCATAAAAATAATTTAAGGGTATTTATGAAAAATATGTACATTGTTCATGTCACTAGAGTTATTTCTATTTGTTATAAAGTCAATGTTTGTTACTATATTTTTTATTATGTTACTATATAAGATCTTATTTGTTATTAAGTATTAAATCTTGTTTGTTAACATTAGTAATTTCTATTTGTTATAAAGTCAATGTTTGTTTTTTAATTTTAGTAAGAGTTACAAGTGAATGTAAGATCTTATTTTTAATTAAGTATTAAATCTTGTTTGTTAACATTAGTAATTTCTATTTATTATAAAGTCATTGTTTGTTAATAACTCTGTTTCTGAACAATAGTAATTTCTATTTGTTAATTTATTTTTAATTTTAGTTGAAAATGTTGAAGTAAAAGTTCCTATTTATTAATTACTCTTTATTAACATTACAGACAAAGTGTCACACAAAATTGTTTATTAAATTATTATTAAAAAAATAAATACAAATAAATTTTCTACTTATTTATTTCACATAATTATTAATAACATTTACTTACATACAGATTCAATATTATTACTAACAACAATAATACAAAGACGTTGAGTGTTTAAACTGGCTTTTTAAGAATTAAAAAAGTTGCTACCACAATCGGTCTTGAGAGTCGAGTTACTCATTTTGACTTTCGGAAGTAAATGTGCTAACGACGTCGAAAAGTTGTAACCCCGCATTCATCTACGATTTATCAGTGACTAGGTAGTGAATTGCGGTGAAAGTAGTAAAAAAATAACATTTTAACAATTAATTTGCTATCGCAGGATGAAAGTTACAGTATTTACCCAAATAGGTGTCTAGCAGATGTGTAAATGTCTGTCGTTGTAACCCTGCTTACAACTAATTAATTGTTTTATGGTATGATCTTAATGTCCTTTGGATCAAATTAAAAATTATGTTACAGCCGGTTTCAAACATAGTCATTTTCTATACTCTATTGAATAGATTATAGAAAATGACTATGGTCTAGACTCTTAGAGTAACGATTGGTTAGGTGACTAATAAATAATACAATAAAGTCTATTGTATTATTAGTCGTCTTATTAATTCTTCTCTTATTATTCTACCCCTAATTAAATCAGTGGTAGCTCCTGCTCCTTCCACATAGTGGTTTTCATTGGGTTCTGTATTTTCTTCCAGACCTAGAAATAATTAATTGTTAAGTATTTTTGTAATATGTATTAAATAAATAATAAAATACATACAAAAATAACAACACTCACCTTCTAACTGGATGTCATCAATGCCAAAATCAATCATGATGTTGTGTAGAATTGAGCACGCTAATATAATGCGACCACATTTAAGTGGTTTGTAATGAAGAACTCTGTCCTTGTTCAGGCAACGCCATCGGTTTTTTAACTTTGAGAAAGTGTTTTCTATAACTACCCTGGCTTTCATATGTTTCTCATTATAAGTGGCTTCAGGTGTACCAGAATTTGCCTCTGATACAGGTGTCATTAGCCATGGGCGTTGAGGATACCCAGAGTCACCTAAAACAATAATTATGAAAGTTATAGTAATAGAAATAATATGAAAAAATATATATTTTAAATCAACGACATTTTTATAGCTTACCTAAAAGCCAGACCATTTCTCCATTTTGATGAAGAGATTGCATATACGTATTTAGGTCACTATTCTCCCATACAAACGAGTCATGATTGGCCCCTCCAAACTTGGGGTTGACACTTAAGATCTTATATTGAGCATCACATACCTGAAACAGAGGATTTTTGTTTTTCAGTTTACCCTTATATAATAATAACATAACTTGTCAATATGTGATCAATCATGTAAACCATTTGAATATTAAGAGAGTGATAATGTTTACGGCTATAATACCAATGCTCTTCCTCTTTTGATGGCACAGTTATTTTAAAATGACTGCCGTCAATACACCCAACCACTCCAGGCATTCCATACTTTCCATAAAATCTACAATTGACATTTATATTAAATTTTTATCCTTTCAATATTGAAAATATAGGTAATAAGGATTAAAAGCGATTGTAAAGATAATTGTTACCGTTGACTAACAGCCCGACGCGCAGCTTGGGTGTCAGGGAACTTGATGTATTTATTAACCATTCTACTATGGTTTAAAGCTTCCGTCACTTGTTCAATGTACACACTGCACATTTTTTGGGAAATGTGTTTTGCAACACTAATTGGTCTTTGATAAGACCCCGATGCGTAAAAGAATAGAGCCGTCAGCACCTACACACACAGCATTGAAATTAATAAGGTCGAATTATAACTCACTGTTAATAATTTGAAATGGCAAAATGTGACATGGGTAAATTGTAATACATACTTTATGTTCCAAGGAAACGCGTTGAGAGGACTTTAAATTTGTCAATCTTTTAAGTTCTCTGCACAAAAACTTAAAAGCTGTCTTTGTAAGACGATACCTTTTTTTAAACTTAGTTTCTGTAAGGTCCATTAAAGGATCAAAAGATGAGCGAGCTCTTGCTTCGCGTTTTGCATTAAAATTGCGGTCGTCTTGAGCTTTAGCAGCCGCAAACATCCTCCACGCGAAAAAAAACCGTCCTGCCATAGCAAATTAATTAAAATGTTCTTTTATAAATACTTTCACCGCAATTCACTACCTAGTCACTGAGAAATTGTAAGTGAACGCGGGGTGACAACTTTTCGACGTCGTTAGCACAAATTTACTACTCGAATGTCAAAATGCGCAACTCGCACTCGCAAGAATTTTGAAACAACCAATCAAAGCGTTGAAATTCCCACACTCGAAAGTGAGTGTGAGACGACGCTCGATTAGTTTAAATCCACAAAACTCACACTCGCTAATTATGTTTCCCATTTTTTCCACTAGGGGCGTTGTTTTGATACCATACAAATTGTAGTTTACTTTTTCACGTCGAGTAGTGATAAAAACTCGCACTAAGCACACAGTATATATATAGAGAAGTCATTCGCGTGTTTGTACTCGACAAAGTCACATGTTTCAGTGAGCTCTTGACAAAAATACAAAATTTTAGTATAATCACAATTTAGGTTTATAATATACAGTATTTAGTATATGTTACAATAATGTCGGGATTGTCAAGAAAGAAAAGAATACTGAATTTAGCTCTGCATTTAAATGAAAATGACGGCAGTACTACTATAAGTAGTAATAGCGATGATGAAAGCTCTAAAAAATGTGGGTAATAGTTTAGTTTTTTACATAATGCACTTTAACATTGCTTAAAGTTGTTGTATTTTAAAGTTAGAACAAACAAAATTACACGTAAATTCGTAACTTTTGTCGTTTGTAGGTATACGATATTGTTCTACAAAAATATAAATAAGTCTATATGACGTAACTTATAAATAATTCTTGTTAAACCTATTTTACTACTATATTGATAGACTATACAATAAGAAATCTGAAAGAAGATGTAGTGACAAAAATTGAGAAAGGTATGCTGAGATGGTTTGGCCATGTCGAGAGAATGAATGAAGAACGATTAACGAAAAAAGTGTATAAGGCGAGTGTGAATGGAAGTGTTGGAAGGGGTAGACCTAGGCGGCCGTTTCGAGACCAAATCGGGGATGTCTTGAAAAAAGGCCAGGTCAAGAGTACCTTAAACCGAGAGCATGTATGACGAGAATAATGAAAGTGGACGAAGCGAAACAAGTATGTAAGGATCGTAGCAAGTGGAAAGAAGTGGTCTCTGCCTACCCCTACGGGAAAGAGGCGTGATTATATGTATGGTATGTATGTATACAATAAGACTTCAATTAGACATATTTATTTTCTAGCTAATTACTTTTACTTAAGTCACTGTTCGGCAAAAATCAAATCCAAGCCATTTATCGCTTGAGCAGATACGATTTTCTTCTACAAAATAATAATAAAAAAATATATCGTATGTAAATAAACAAATTTGTTCTCAGTAAACTATTTTAATATGCGTGTTTGTTCTATACAAAAGTATATGATTTAATATTTTTTTAAATAAAATATCACAATTTTTATGTAATCAATAATAATTTAGTTATAAATTCCACTATAAAATATACCTTCCTTTTTGCTTTCTGTTAGAAACTGGGTGTCAACGCTACACCAACGTATCTCCTGTGCCACCTGGAGCCGAGAATATTGACGTCGATATGCCAGAAGTTTGGCATTATGTTTTTGATGAAAATGATCAAAATGATAGATTGAGAGAAAAATCAGATCCTCATATCCATAACCCAGATACCTATCATGTTGCCTGCGATCAAGTTGCTTCACCACCTACATATTTCCCACCAGCACAGCATACAGACGTAGTGCTTACTCCGTAGAACATTGAGGTAACCTTCAGTTTTAATAACTCACCAGCAATATATATTGAAGAATTTGAAGAACCCGCGATTTCTACACCATCATCATCACATATGGTATTAGCTACACCTATAACCTTCCCCAGTAAATGTACACAAAAAATGTAATGATCCTTTTTGTTCAGATCATAGTGGTTGGATTGATTCAGTCCAATCCCTAAATAATAGCACATCAAACTTAACGCCTGAAACTACCCCGAAGCAAAAGTCAAAGAAACGTTTGGTTCGTAGACAAGACTGGTCGGACGCGAAACGAAAAACCTTAAAAAATCTTGGAAAGAGTTACGTTTCAAAAAGAGGTAGATTTGTTAATGACAACATTATGGGAAAACCGTGTAGTTGTAAGTATAAGTGTAGAGATAAAATGACAGAAGAACAAAGACTTGAATGTTTTAATAGATTTTCGAAGTTCGGAAATAGAGAAAAACAGTTGACGTATGTGGCAAAATATGTAAAAAAGCGGTGAAAAATCGGTGTTTAAATCGTAGCACTCCCAATAAACGTCAGTATACATTTCAATACTTTTTACCACTTATATCATCTAATACTATTACCGATTAAGGTTTGTAAGACAATGTTTTTGCAAACTCTTGCTGTGAGTGAGAGTATAGTCAAGACTACTTTTCAAAATATGACGGCGTTGGAGATGTTGAGCATGATCATCGAGGCAAACATAAGAACCACAAATGTGCTAATGACAATGACATGATAAAAAGTGTATGTGATCATATAAATTCATTCGTTCCTGTTGAATCTCATTTTATTCGTAAGGATTCAACTAAATTATGTCTTGACAGCAGCCTCAGTATAAGCCGAATATACAAAATGTATCATGAATGGTATGATGAATCTGTGTACACAACAAAAGCTAAAACTGAGCGCCAGTATCGGGACATAGTGAACAAATACTTTATCTTGGCTTTCACATTCCTAAAACAGGTCAATGTGAAGTATGTCATGCTTATCGTAATAATTCTAACCCTACTGAGAATGAGAAAGTTAACTATGAAGACCAAGTTAATGCGAAGAAAACTGCACGGAATATAAAGCAGAGTGATAAAGAAGATGCGTTAGAATCTCAAGGCAAGATTGTGGCTGCTGTCTTTGATTTTCAAAAAATATTGAGTTGTCCTCTTTGTCAAATAAGCATTTTCTACCATTAAAAAAAACTATCTAAAGTTGCACTCAATTTCACAGTTTTCGACATGGCTAAGAAAAAAGCAGTTTGCTATATGTGGGACGAGACCATAGCAAAACGCGGTGCCAACGATGTTGCTAGCTGTTTATTAGGTTATATTGCAGATTACGTTAAAGAAGGAGACAAAGAAATTCGGTTCTGGTCTCATAATTGCGCGGGCCAAAATCGGAGCAGATTTTTATTTTTTTATATTTATATGTTGCTAAAAAATACAAAGTCTCAATCACACATCGATTCCTAGAAAAGGGGCACACTCAAAACGAAGGTGATAGTGTACATGCGTAGAGAGAGAGAGATACCTCATAGAGCGTACATATTTTTCAAAAACGATTTATACTCCAGATGAATGGCGTCTCCTTGTACGGTGGGCAAAAACTGAAGGAGAACCGTATTTGGTTAAAAACATGATTCAAGACAGCTTCTTCAACGTAGAGAGAGAGAGAGATACCTCATAGAGCGTACATCTTTTTCAAAAACGATTTATACTCCAGATGAATGGCGTCTCCTTGTACGGTGGGCAAAAACTGAAGGAGAACCGTATTTGGTTAAAAACATGATTCAAGACAGCTTCTTCAACTTTAAAGTTCACGTAAATGACAAATTGTGGAGCAAAAATTTTCGACAACAGAAAGTATTGTGGACTAAAGTTAAGGAAGTTTTCGTTGATAAATTGGAACCTAATAAATTGTATTACAAGTACGACTTAAAACAAGAAACCTACGAATGCGTGATCATTCGAACTGATACAAGAAATTCAACTGCAGTACTTACCTGTATTAGAAAATGCTTATTCGTCACTATTGAAGTTACAAAATCTAAATATAAAGATTTAATAAGTATGTGCGATTCTGGCGTCATAAATTCAAGCGATGCCATGTTTTTTAGATCTTTACCACATAATTCTACAGACCGTAATGATCAAAGAAACGACAGTAGTGACGAAGATCCTTAAATTACGATTGATCTCATACAATAATTATAAAATGATTAAGACGGATTAAGTTTACTGATTGTGATTAAAATAATTAAAAAGTTAGTTAAAAAGTTATTTCATTTAGATATAAGTATATTTATGTACAATTTAAATATCTGGTAGATAATTCAAATAAAAACTGATTTGATTTAAAATACTTCTTTAACTACCAGATGAGAATAAGAGTAACAATTATTTTTGTTAAAGATTTAGTTTACTATTTTTTCATGATTTTATTTTTTCTTTTGGTTCACTTACTAAAATAAATATATTTTTATTTCAATTTGTTATTGTACCTAAATACGTTCAAATAATAATTATGACTAAAATTTTAGAACAACAACAGAATATGTAGCATACACGTTAACATTGGTGTTAATTCATAAACAAGGTTAAAAACAAATTTTTTAATATTATTTTTGAGATAAAAATGTTCCGAGTTCGTTTATTTAATTAAAGTTTTGATAATAACATCGGTCTTTTCATTATCAATTTGATCATTAGGGCTCAATTAATTGTCTTTTAAGACATGAAAACGAAACATCTATTCCCTAAAACAAAGTCATATATAAAGATGTGTAAGTACTAGATTGTTCCAAAAAACAACGTCGTATATTAATATATGTACTAGATCGTTCCGGAAAACAAAACCTTATTGTATTAAGTATAAGAATTCATTTTATTCGAAAATAATTATTAAACTCTGTAAAAAATATGAAAATAATAGAATTAAGCTCTTCAATAGATTTTGTTAATTTTTTTCTCAAAAAGTTTATATTTACTTCAAAACCTCATAGCGTAAACCGATAATTTTTATATACGATTTTATTCTTGGGACCCGTCGAAAAACATTTGTACAGGTATGTCTTTTTAGCAATAAAGATTACAAATAAAAATATTTTATCCATTTTGGTGTCACATGCATATTCTCTATTGTTATCACTTGTACCTTGTGTAGGTATTGTATCATACAATGTTAATGTATGTGATGTTAGAACACAAAAACTGGATATTTTCGTTTGTCGCATCGTGGTATCTCAGGTTACAGGTTGTTATTTTATTAGCTTATTGTGTACCTATGTTGGTATTAGGAAGTGCTGAGTCGCGGTCGAAGTAATCGGGACTCATAAAATAAAACACTCGCGTGAAGGAAACTACTTGTACTAAAAATACGAACACAGTTAAACGAAGACTGTTATTTATACCATTTAACTTACTTTATTGAAAATTAACAAAAAAAAACAGTATGTAGTAAAAATTTATTAAAATAAACTAAGCGTGCGCGGAGACGTAGGTTTTTTTTTATATGGCGACTAGCATGAAACTATTGCCAGTGTCAAGTGTTAAAGGTAAGGAAACTAAACTACAACTAATTGCGGTAAAATGTGATAGGAGCAACATGGAATCAAGGGACGGAAATTTTGATAAGCATACCATCAGGAAAATAATACCATGAAATATACAAATTATTACGTACCTACAATAAATAATACAAAAATAAAATTAAATACTTATTTACAAACTTAAATCATTGATTAATATAAATTCACTTAAAACACTGAAATATTTGACAGCATTAGGTATATATGAAATACATCATACAAGTAGGAAAGGGAGCATGAAGGGAGCGCAAAGAGGATAAAAACGAAGTATGATCACGTAAAGGTCACGAGAAAAATATGGTATCCTCCCCGCAATCACATATGTCCCATATGCCCACATATGTTCCGATCGCATTTTTATTAACGACGAAATTACAAGTTTAGAACTATTGATTTTATTAAACCAAGATTTTTTTGGTATTATAGGCTGCAATTTGTACATACGATTACCCTTATGTTGTCCAGTAAACTCCCAATACTCATTTCAGTCATCGTATAAATGAATTGTCGGTAAATTTAGAAGGTCGTAAGGATAGATTTTAAATAGATGAGAGTCACCAATCTGCACTGCATCCTTAGCTATATCATCTGCCTTTTCATTGCCTAAGATTCCTGAGTGGCTAGGAACCCAAGAAAATGCTACAGTATATCCCTTTTTATCACATTTATATAGTTTATCCCTGATATCGAAGATGATATGATTAAAGGGTTTATTACGAAATGGAAATTTTTCAATACCCTGTAATGCACTCTTAGAGTCAGTAAATATAATGGACTTTGTTAATTTAAACATTAATACATATTCTAAGGCTTTGAGAATGGCTAAACATTCTCCAGAAAAAAACGGAACTTTGCGTAGGCATTAATTTTATCCTGTCCACATTTAAAACATCTCGGAGTAGATCTACAAATAGTTTTAGTGCGTCCATATCTACAGCAATTAAAACACTGTATTGTAGGATATATATAAATAATATGTATAAATCTACAGGTAAAGAATTAAAACATAATATATAAACTCTTGGTGGTAAAATTTGACCATCAAAGATAATCACTGACTGAGATGGTTTCCATTCTTCAATATCATTAACTTTATCTTTATAATTAATTCTCCTTATTTTTAAAACTTTGCCAAATCCTGTTGGAGTTTCTAAATTTTGTAATATTTCTGCATCTGACCATTCTGTTGGAATATTTTTAACTATTCCCATTCTAGATACGTTAAAATGTGGTATGAAAGCTTTTAATTTAATTGTTTCTAAATTTTTATTTGTTACAAAATTGTTTTTCATCAGTAGGTAATTATATGTTGTGAAAATGTAGTCTTAGGCCGTTTGCGGCTCCCAATCATCTTATTGTCATATTCCATATTATTATCAATGGTTATATTCAAAACTACATCAGGACCAGGCCCTGGACCCGGCCCCGACATGAGGTCGGGCGGTTCGTTCATCGAACCGCCCTTTAAGTATAATATAAATAAGTATTTATATAAGAAATTATATAAATACTTATTTATTTTCCGAGAAAACACCCGCCTATTCCGAAGTTTCCCGCGCTTTTTCAGAGTGGATTTTTTTATTATTTTTTATTATATGGCATCGACTTATAACCATTTGCCAGTGTCAAGTTAAAAAGGCGGGAAATAGAACTTTTGTTTCAATTTTCAACACCGTATTCCTAAATCGTCAAGTCTAAAGTCTAGTCAAAGTCCAAATAAATAGTCAGTGCAGTCAATGAGTCATGTCAGTCAATTTAGTAAAGTGGTAGAAGCTTTACTGAAAGTTCCTATGGAGTTTTGGCGGGAAACACAAAATAGCACGTTTTTAGAAGTTGTACCACTTGCCCACACTTGTGCACGTTAGCGAATATTTAATAGTTAATATTCTACCAATATTACATATTAAGAACCAAAATAACACAAATTTATGAAGATATACAAACACAACGTCACCCATTGAACTCCCCGGCAAAACTCAGAGTGGAGTATAATATAATTTTCATTTCCCTTCTTAATTTAAGACTCCGCAGTTGGCAAACAAACATCTCTTTCCTCTTTCAACATTCAGGCAATTTATAATGCAAAGGTCTTATAATTTAAAAAAATAGTTGTATGAATACATAGAGAAGATAGAATAATAACATGGTAATAAAATAAATAAATATAGTGAACAGAGTTCATAGATAAATTAAATTAAAAAGAAACTTTGGTGAAATAGATCTTCTGTTGGAAAAGAGAACTTAATTTCGTATTGCAGACAATCGTTTTTTTTAACATTTCACCCTGGCAAAATTGCCAAGTGCCTAGTGATTACTTGTACGTTGTAAATAAAAAAACGGCGAAGAAGTATCTATGGAGTTTTGCCGGGGAATTCAATGGATGACATGACCATAAGGATTTTGCATTTCTTTCATATATTAGTGTTATCTCGATTCTAAATGTGTAACATTAGTAGAATATTAACCATTAAATATTCGTTAACGTGCACAAGTGTGGGCAAGTGGTACAACTTCTAAAAAAATGTCTTTTTTTTTTAGTTTCCCTCCAAAACTCCCTAGGAACTATCAGTAAAGCTTCTACCACTTTACGGAATCGACTGACATGACTCATGGACTGCACTGACTATTTATTTGGACTTTGACTAGACTTTAGACTTGACGATTTAGGAATAAAGTGTTGAAAATTGAAACGAAAGTTCTATTTGCCGCCTTTTTAACTTGACAATGGCAAATGGTTATAAGCCGATGCCATATACGAATAAAAAAAAAAGAAGTGTCTATCAAAAATATTTACAAAACATTTCAAAAACGGTTCCCTTCAGTAGTACTACTTTTTATCTATGACGCTTAAACTGTAAACATACCTTTATTAATTTCTTAAAATTTGTGAATGTTTGCAAATATGAGATATTTTTAGTTTTCGAGTAAATTTTGTGGATTTTCAATCACTGCCCACTGAAACATAAAAGGAAGTAGAACTGGAAACAAATTGTACCTTAGTTTATTAAGTTTTATAAAAGCTATTGAAATGGATGAGCTGCGATCGTTTTTTAATAATCCGGCCCCATCTTCTTCGCAAATAATACGTCTTCGGGCACCAGTTACTGGCGGACACCGTATAGCAAAGGATGATCATATTAATGACTTGAATAGACCAGAAGAAGATCGTCACTCAGTGACTGTTAGTGGCACTGATTATGCACGAGAAGTCAGAGAAAGGGAAACAGCTATGTATTTGAGGGTATGCTTAAAACTACTTTTTGCATTTATTTTTTTATAAAAATAAATATTAGTTTTCGTATCATGACTACTTATCTATCCTACTATATCTAGCCTAATCTGTCTTTGTAGAATGAAAAAGAGCGAGAGAAATTTGAAAGCATGTCCGGGGGCTTGGACTCTATGGAATACTTGACTTCAATAGGTTCGACTCTGAATGTTGAGAAGTTACCAGAAGAAGCTATGACAAGTGTTTACAAAAAGTATTCTTTTCAAAGGAAAGAAGATACAAAAAGTCTGGCAATCCATAGTTGTCAGGAAAGTGTAAGTATTGAAACTGTTCTTAATATATTTGAGTGACATAAAATTCTTATTTTTAAGACTTCTAAAATAATCATAAGATTTAGTGAAAGAAGAAAGGACAACCTCAAATTTTATAGATTGATTACTATTTTGACTTAAAAAATACTTGCCTTTCAGATTTTAGATAGGATAAAGTCATTTCCTGTTGTTATCATTGAGGGTCCTACGGGATGTGGTAAAACTACACAAGTCCCTCAGTGGATTCTTGATGATGCTTACAATAACAGAAAACACTGCAAAATAGTAGTAACACAGCCCAGAAAGATTGCAGCTATATCTATAGCAAGGAGAGTAGCTCAGGAACGAGGATGGGATGTTGGAGGTCTTGTAGGATACCAGGTGAGAACAACTTTGATCTAAATTACTATATTGATTATCTAATTGTCTATTTCTTTCCTTTCCCTTTCTAAACAGCATTTTATGAAAGGTACCTAATGGAATTTGTATTTACACAGTATATTTTGTTATAGGTTGGTCTTGAAAACAAAACAACTACAGATACAAGGATTAGCTATGTCACCACTGGAGTCTTGCTACAAAAACTTGGTAAGTGGTCTTTTATTAATAAATTTTGAGTTGAAAATTGAACCATTGAACGTACAGTGAAAATCTTTTGTAACAATGTCATTTATAATGCCAAACTAGATATAACAATGAGATTTAAAGATCAGTTGTGGTACAATATGAACATTTTAATATCACTTTAATAATCGGCAATTACTATCATTATTTATCAGTCCCTTCAATATTGTTATAACCGATTTTCACTGTAGTTTATAGGTAATAAATTTTTAGATTAACAATTTTCTATTGTTTGCTTTTTAGTGGCTGTCATGTTTTAAGTTCTAACGTTTATATATTTTCTCAGTTGCTGCTAAAACTATGAATGAATATACTCACATTGTACTTGACGAAGTTCATGAAAGAGGCCAAGAGATGGATTTCCTGTTGCTTGTTGTGAAAAAATTGTTGTATACTGTATCACCAGCAGTCAAGGTGGTACTTATGTCTGCCACCTTTGACAGGAAATCTTTTGCTGATTACTTCCTCATTCCGACTCCTACTGGGTTACAGAAAACATCATGTTTTAAAGTAACAAATGAAAAGTCTATATTCAGTGTAAAAACCTTCTATTTAAATCACCTAAACAAGTTTGGTTCGGTAAGCTTCTGTTATTTCAATATTAAAATATGCACTTATGAAATATTGCATATAATTTTTATTAACATTTTAAACTATTTTATTTTGTAGATACTACAACAAGCAATGCGAAGTGATGGGGAGGCTTTTATCAACCCAGAGATGTATCATTTGGTGGTGAAGCTGATAAATGCTTTTGAACAGATTGACTTGCAAGAGGAGTACAAAGATAGATCTGAGGCCGACTTGCCTTCAGTTCTCATTTTCTTACCTGGTATTCATGAGATTGAAGAGCTATATAATTGCTTAACTGACAGCAACTTAAGGTAACTCTTAAATATAGTTATTATGTTTTTTAAAGATAGTTATTATGTGGGCCAAAATTCTTTTTCATGCCTAATGCGACTAAAGTTTGTACAAAGAATAAATCAAATTAAAAATACCTGTTTCTTAATTTTGTTTGTTTCTATAGTTTTGTAATAGCCCTATTAAAATATATATATAACTGCAAAAATGTTTTTTGTGATTTTATAAATACTTATAATTTACAAATGAAAATTTTACATTTACACACTTAGTGGTCAAAAATTATAAAATTTAAAAAAGTACAAAGGAAGGAAGGAACTATAAAAATTTGTGAAATTTTTCGAATGACATTGCAAAGTTAAATCACAGTGATAATCAGTTTAAGAGGCATATTACATCTCAACTGTGATTTTTGCGTAAAATGGCCAATTATGGTGTTCTTGATCTCAGAAACAAAGATACATTAACAATTTTGTAAATTACTTACAAAAAACTACTTTAATTAAACTTAACTTTTTAATTAAACCCAAAATTGCAGAGAAATAATTTCATAAAATGCGTGAAGGCATTTTTTTTGAATAGAAAAAAAATCTTATTCTAAGCCAAAAAAACTTCGAAAATAGCTTTAAGTTAAGTGTGAATTACTCCTATCTACGATAATATTATTAAGCAAAATTTATACCAGAACAATTGTTCCTTCATGAGAAATAAAGATTTTATAATTTTTTAATTTTAAATAATTTTAATGAATATTAACCTATTTCAATAAAAACGATAAATACAATTGCAAAATTAATACAAAATGCGAAATGTCGGGAACGCTTCAAATACCTAATCTCGCAGATTGCAGATTTGTAATAGGGCTCTTATGGAAATATTCACATTAGTTTAAAAACGTAACTTTTACAATAATAAAAAAAATACATAATGCAAGATACCGATAGCAGCTTTAACTTGTAATGAAAAATAGTTACGTATGAGTTTAAGATCTATTTAACTAATCAGAAGTCCACAAATCATAATGAATACTGTATTAAAATATATAAATTTAAAAAAACCGACCGTAAAAACTAAAAAAAGGAAAACAAGAAAGTTCAGTAATCGTGCTATCGAAAATTATTGAATAACTATACCTACCATTGAAATAGTTTCGTGAACAATACATATTAAAAAAGGAAAACATTTTATTAGGGGGGAACATTACGATTTTAACAGTCGGGACCCATCTAAGAAAGACCATTACTGTGTTGACGTATTTTTGGAATAAATAATAATCAATGGAATAGGGAATATGCACGTGACACCAAAATGGATAAAATATATCATTCACATGACATCCACTGCAGGACATATGGACTGCGGCAGAAAAGGTCCCTAAACGCGATAATCGGTTAGGGCCTATCCACATGTCCACGTCACGACGTCGTCAACGTAAAAAGCAGCGGCGTCGTGATTTTCCCCGGCACGGCAACGCCGCCGCAGAACGGCGAAAGGTGTACCAAAATTTCACATGACACGGCGATCCAGTGACATGTGGAATGGCCTTGTTCACAAGGATTGCATCAATTTACCCCTTCTACACTGTTTACAGGACTCGTCTAGTAGACGCCACAAGCGCGAGCTACAAGTGGTGGGTGCTGCCCCTCCACTCGACCATAACGGCGGACGAGCAGGTGCGCGTGTTCCAGCGAGCCGCGCCCGGACACCGCAAGATCATACTGTCCACCAACATTGCCGAGAGCTCCATCACAGTGCCCGATATCAAATATGGTAATTTGAGTATATACTTATATAGTATGTGGTATTTGGGAATAAACAAGCCGTCGCCTGCGCCGTTAGCATAATGCCCGAAAACACAACGCAACCGGACTTACACAGACTGAACCTAAAATTACCACCATTACATTACACCAGGATGTCAAATTAGGACTGTGTGAGGCCAGTGATGTCCCGTCTCGAATCATAATAAGGAAAAATTTGCAAAAAGTGAATTAAAATATAAATGTTATCAATTAAAAGACAGCCAAATTAAATTGAATATAAGAACAGCCTTCGAATGAGTAAGGATTGGTTTCGTTTAATCTCTATAATAATAGTATTATTAATTTTATGAGTTTTTTTTTCTTTGATATAAGTCATCAAAGGCTGTTTTCAGCTTTGGTTAGTGAACCTTCCAAGTTCCATGTATATTCTTCTTACAAGCACAACACTATTAATGCAGACGCGCGGGCGGTCACCGCTCGCTGCTCGTCGGCCACTGTGTTCGCCATTGGTCCATTTGAATCTATGCAAACAATCTCGCCGCCGCCGCCGCGACGCTCGCCGCTAAATTCGAGGCGTCCTAAGTTACAGAAGCAACTCACAAGTGCAATTGTCTTTCCCTCCCTTGGCCCTTGTGCCTAAACGATAAGACGTTGATTTTTCTAAATAATACATATTATCGTATAGCTAACATTACATCTATTTTTTCACAGTTATAGACTTCTGTCTAATGAAAGTGCTAGTCGCGGATCAGAATACGAACTTCACGTCGCTGCAGCTGACGTGGGCGTCTAAGACGAACTGCGAACAGCGCGCGGGCAGGGCGGGGCGTGTGCGCGACGGCCGCGTGTACAGACTCGTCACTGATAAGTTTTATGTGAGTAGTATCTACGTATAGAATTCATAACCACTGTGATAGCCTGTTACGCTGTAACCGGACTGGACTACGAGTACAGGTAGACTCGTAACTCTCCTCACATCAATTAGAAAATGAAACAATCCATAAATATCTGGGAATTATCGTTTAAATTGCTAATTTATGATATGTAATTCTTTTATGTGTTCTTACAATCGGAAGTAGTTTATTGTATCTTTATATCACAGGATAATTTGCCTCAAGAATGTGCTCCGGAAATAGTGAGATGTCCGTTGGAGAGATTGACTCTGCTTGCCAAAATGCTGGATATGGGGGAGCCGAGTGATATTCTGGCGTTGGCGATGGACCCGCCTGACTTATCTAACATACACCGTACGATACTTGTCTTAAAAGAGGTAATAAAAGTAAAATATTTTTACAACACAATAAGTACCGAACTTCTTTTATTTCACAGTGCTCTATGCATTTTAAACATCGTGAAAGGAGACTTTTCGCACTCAATACAAGTTTGGGCCTAGGAGCCAAAGTGCCGGAAAACAACTAAAAATTAACATTTCTTTCTGTACATTTTCTAAACCATCCCATATCCTAGATTCGTTGCCTATATTACTTTTTTTTTGTTGGCCCCAACTGTAACATCTGGACCCAAAATACCATGAACTTTATTTAGTGTATAAAAAATTAGCATGCATCTGAAATTCTCCCAGATTGGTGCTCTGAAGAAGACTGTTGATGGAGAGTGGAGTAACACCGATGGAGACATAACATACTTGGGACGAATGATGGCTAAACTGCCCATTGATGTAAGGGCGTCAAAGCTCATAATGCTCGGTTACATCTATGGATGCTTGGAAGAGAGTGTTATCATGGGTAAATTTTGTCCATGTTTTTTTAAAGTTGACCGATGATAAATATTTCAATAATATAGATATTCGAAATTATATTTTGTAATTTTTTTCCAGCTGCTGCTATGTCGGTAAAAAGCGTTTTCAGCAGCCCATTCAAAGAAAGACTGAACGCGTACAATTCGAAACTTACCTGGGCCGACGGTTCTACAAGTGACTGTATAGCACTGCTTAACGTTTACAAGGTATATTGAAAAACGTTGGGAAACGATTTATGAAACTAGTTATGAAAAGTTATACTCGCGTGTATGCAGTAAACTTGTGTAAAAAGAGTTTATAGTTTCGAGTTTGAAAGGTCGATAAATCGGCCGTAGGCTCTAATCGTCATTTTTAATTATTTGTTGTTGTATACCATTACGTACGTACGTCGTACGTGTCCAGTCACACAAAATGAATGACTATTTCCTTTCTATTTATACTCTTGTTTCTGTGTTCCTGGGTTATGTATATGTAATTAATATGTGTATTATCTAATAAAAATCTTAAACATATTATGTATAGTATAAAATTATTAAATATTTCTACGATGTCTGGTACCGGCCGTAACACAAATTCTTTGAGAACTTAGCTCAGGACCAGATTGGCGTGGTGTGAAAGCGTCCTAATATTATTATTATCTTAAGGTAGATCCAATGTAAGGGTATATTCGAACATTACTTGTATAATCTATTTTGTGTTGGAAGTTAATGGCACATTTGCTAATTAGTTTCTGCGCTTTGAATTTGGCACTTGTTACTTATAACCTGTTACGTAGGTATGGAGCCACCTGCGTCGTCAGCAGCACTTCAAGCAGAACAGCACGGAAGCGCAGTGGGCGCGACGGTTCTACGTGCAGCTGCGCGCGTTGCACGAGCTACACGACCTCGTACGGGAGCTCCACAGCCGCATCTCGCGCGACGGTATCGATGCAACGCAACATCCGACGCCCTGGTCCAAACACGAGCTGCCGCTTGTGCTCAAGGTGAGTAGTATTCAGTGATTTATTTACCTTATCATATCTAATAGATTTTATAAGTTTTCATAACGTCTATTAATTTCCATAAAGTGGCAAATATATCTGTGCAAATTTATTTAACATTTTAAATGAAGCGGTCTGCAATTATGTACGACGATTAAAATCATAATATTATTTTGTGCAACAGTGTCGGCTCGCCTTCCTTCGCCTTTCTGGAGTAAGGGATGAGAACCGATTGATTGTATGGTAATAAAGTCTGCGTAGTAATACCGATTTTGTTAAAATCAATATGTTTATAGTTTACTTTTAATTTTTATGTCTATTTCACTCGGTCATACAATAAGTCCGTTTCATTTATACGTTTGTTCAGGTGATCCTGGCGGGCGCGTTCTACCCGCAGTTCTTCGTGCAGGGCGGCCTCGACGGGGAGCGCGAGCGGACCGCTGTGCGCGCGCTGGGCGGGCTCGACCCGCGCCGCACGGTTTACCTGGCCGGCCTGCCCGACCACCAGCCCGCGCGCCTGTATGCGCCCCTGGTGCGCAAGCTCGTGCTCAAGCTGCTGGGCGACGACTCCCGCGTCACTGTCGACAACAACAGTAGGTTAGTTCCGACTGTTTTGCTACAATCCTATACAGATAATAAAATACGGTAAATATTTATAAGTAATTGCTATAGAGTATAGACTCTAATACCCATTTGCGACAAGCATTCGGTCTTTTGCCTGTAATAGTACTTTATAATTTATATCAATTGATTGACGAAGAATTGTTTGTTTATTCCCTTTTCCAGAAAGATCTATGTGACCTTTGAAGATACTAAACAAAGCACAAGTATGGACAAGAATAATAGTGGTGTAAGTTAAACTTCTTCTACTTAATATTACTGAAAAACAATTGTAATTTCGTACTAAGCACTTTTTTTACAGGACCCGACTATACCTGGGCAAGTGGTGTTGCCAGTGTACAAAGCGATTAAAGCGCGCCAACTACGAATTGATTTTAGGATTCCTCTGTTACCGTAAGTTAAGCTCATGTATACATACAAATTGATATTGCCTAAAGTCTGTCTGTGTCAATTGTTGTGTTTATACTTAATAATCAAATCAAAATAATTACGAGTATTGTAAAAAATATATGTTTCCTCTTGCAGTGTAAAAGAAGCAAACGAAATGGCAGAATCTTTAGATGCGGAGTATGAAATCCAAGTGAAGGAACATCTGGTGCCCCGGCTACCTGACATAGATGAAACTTACATTCCACTGAAAATTTGTCATGTAAGTGTTATTACACATTTATTGATAATAATAATAATCAATCTTAGACCCAAATATATTTACATCCGCATACATCTTTAGAACCTTTAATGAAGATAATATATACCACCTTATATGGAATTAGTGTCCACGTAAAAGCAGTGGAATTCTGATATTGATTTTATTTGTCAAATATCCACATTTTTACAGTACGTAGACGTCGACACGTTCTGGGCGCAATACAATTTCGAGACGACCACTGTGGAGTTGCAAATCATCGACAACGCTCTCAACCGGCAGCCGCTACTGGCGGTAACGCAAAGCCTGGAGACCGGCGACTTGATAGCCGCGCCGTACGCCGACGCCAGCGGCACTAAAATGTACCGCGCGAGGATCACCAAAGTACTGCCCAGGGATATGCTCGAGGTAATATAACAAAATAGGACTGGAAATATTTATTACATTTATTTCAATGTAAAAGTTTTACAGTAAACTTTAGTAGGTAAAGATTTTAATAAAATAATTAAGTTGACCACGAAATATGTAAGTACTCAACCAAAACAATTTTTAACTTCTAGTCTTGTATTTTTGAAATATCTGTTCATGTCAAGTAAGCATAATATGTGTGAGGTAAATGTAGGTTGTATGGCAGACATGCTAAAATGAATTTAGTACTTAATTATTATTAAATATTATGAAAATTGTTAAAATTTAAACAGGTGTTGTACGTGGACTACGGCGGGTCGGGGCGCGTGGGCGTGTGCAGCGCACGAACGCTTCCGGCGGCGGTTCGCACGCTGCCGCCGCAGGCCGTACGGTGCGCGCTGGCGGGCGTGGCGCCGGCGCCGCTCGCTAACCACGTGCCCGGCCGCCGCTACACGCTCGCCGCCTGCCGCCTTTTTGCCGAGCTCACCGCGCGGCCCGGGCTGCACGCTAAGGTCTGTCTATGTCTAGATCATCGATCACACATCCCATGATGCCCAGATATCCGAAACACATTAGTGGTTCGTAAAGATAGACCTGCAATGCAAATTTTCGAAAATTAAATATATCTGACAAATGCAGCAAGCAATTAATTACATTTCACCCAACATTGTAGATTTATTCGGTGGCGCACGGCGTAGTCGCTGTCGAGTTGTTGGCTGATGACTCCAAGATAAACGTTAACCAAAGGTTGCTGGAGAAAGGTTTTGCTGTGGCCTGCGAGGAGAGCTACGATTCTAAGGTATAAAAGGAAAATTAATTATAATATGTGAAGCAAAATCTTTCAGCAAAGTTGTACGAGAATCGTGCAACCGATAAATATGAAAATTAGCTGGTAAATTAAAGTTTATGTGGAAGAAGGTGTGCAAAAAGCTAATATTATTTTAAACAATGCATACAATTAATAAAAATAACATAAACTACCTCAGATTTTAAACACACACTATCATGCGTTTGATAGCTACAATTTTGTTTTAGTTTTTGTTTAGAGACAAAATTATAAGGGTTCCTTATAAAGTTCATACTTAAAAATAATATTAATTATTACAGTTACAATTAGGACAAATTTCGACCACAAGGCGGCCTCTAGTAAAAGGAATTTTACTTATGCACAGTAAATATTTTTGTAATGTTTTGTTTATTTTATTTCGACTTTTTTATAATAATCCATGTAAATAAACTAACCGGCGAATATATGTCGCAGATTCGAATGGATTAACATCCGCACGGTCGCCATCGGTGTCCGACATATTTAAATTTTATCACTTTAAACACAGTCAGTGCGCACGACCGGCGCAGGCGTTGTTCTCAGAGCAAGTGAAGTCTCGACTAATGAACAAACGCACCACTGACAGTTATAATGACGTTGACAACTGACAAGTTATCAAGTTGACAGCTGACAGCTGAAGTCTGTACAGTACTTCCGGTACAATTAATTTTTAAATTATTTATTATCTCTTACACGGCCATTCTGCGCATAAACGCGCTCTCGCGTTTCGCCTTGACGTTTGATGTGCCTAGACGGCAAAGCGCTTATAGCACACACACACACACGCACACATAGCAAAGCGTAAAAGCTTTCATCAAGTTTTAGTTTTAGCGTCTAGCATAGCCTCGGAGCTTATAACATCACCTGCTCGTAACACATAAGCAAAGCGTTGTAGCTTTCAGCATCAACTAATCAAATATTCTCAAACACAATTTCACTGCAAAGCGTAGTAGCTTTCAGCAGATCAGAAGGACAAAGCGTCAGACAAGAGCTTTCAGTCCACTTTTCTGTAAAGCGTTGCAGCTTTCAACCCCAAGCTCAACTGCACTGCAAAGCGTGGTAGCTTTCAACACACCACACAGACAAAGCAATCGCTTTCAGTTCTTCCTTCAACAAAGCGTACTCAGCTTTCAGTTTAAATAAAACATTTTATTAATCAGTAACGGACTTACGTCTTTTATTAAGGAATTACCTTACTTGTTACAATTCATAACAATACAATCACGAAACAAAATTCACTACAATGTAAAAACTCATTTCAACAAACAATAAACACATTATTGAAAACAATCTGTTCTGCAATAATTATTAAATAAAACTAATCCGCTATGAGTTCTACACGATCAAGACATTCTGACAATCCTGGAAGACTAGCTGGATATTTACGTAATCGTTCATGGCACACGTATTGTGCCCGTCCTCCAGATAATTGTTCAACCATGTAGCGCTCATTTGGACAAACCTTGGTAATTTTACACGGGCCGCTAAATTTTTCACTTAGCTTATTAATTATTCGGGGGTTTCTCTGAACTAATACTAGATCACCAACAACAAAAGGATGAATAACAGCTTTATTAGAGTCATAACGCTTTTTATCTTTTGACGCTTGCTCGTCCATCCTACACTTAGCCGTTTGTCTTATTTCAGGTAAATCCTGTTCGTTTGTAACATGGGACTCTACTGAAAGATAATTTAATTTGGGTGGGGATTTATTAAATCCAAATAATAACTCGAAAGGACTCTTGCCAGTACTTTTAGAAATAGTACAATTTAAAGCTAATTGAACTTCACCGATAACAGATTTCCAGGATTTATTTTCATGATTCTCAGCAACGGTAAAACAATTAGTTAAAACGGACATTAGACGCTCTACTTGCCCGTTAGCACGGCAAACGCCGCTAGCAATTTCATGGAATTCAATACACCATACCTTACAAAGATTTTGAAAATCTTGACCTGTGAAGGAGGTGCCTTGATCCGAGATAATGCGTTGCGGTGTTCCGAATGTGTGGACAAAACTTCTGAGGGCTTCGCAAGCAGATCGAGATGTTAAGTCTTTGACAGCTGTTAAGTGGCAGAACTTAGTGAAAGCATCGACTATTACTATCACATATTCCTTGGACATCCTACCACCAGTCAGTTTACCACTAGTATCAATGTGAATGGTATGAAAAGGTTTTGCAACTTTATCTATGGGATGTAACGCTGATTGTTTTTTACCAGAAGGATTTTTATTAATTTTGCACGGTAAACAATGGTCTACATAAGCCCTTACCGATGAAGACATATTTGGGAACCAAAAATGCTCACGAATTTTAAACAAAGTTTTTTCCCATCCTAGGTGTTTTAATTCATCATGAAATTTTTGAATTATTTGCCAACGAAAGTTTTTGGGAACAATTACGCGACTAAAAGTTTTACCATCTAATTGAAAATTTTTATACAACAAATTGTTTTTGTAGGTGTAAGATGACCTAAGATTAGCTTCAATGGTATCGTTCTCAATGGACTCTATAATTCGGTTTATGTCAGAATCTAATCTTTGTTCAGCTTGCAGCCATTCATCACTCACACGCGTGACATTCACTTCCTTGCAGTTCGTGGGGTTACGGCTCAAATAGTCTACGTGCGGAATTCTTTCACCCTTTCGATACTCTATCTCAAAATCGAAGGTTTGCATATACGCCCACCACCTATGGACACGCGGTAAAAGCTCTCGTTTGTGACGTGATGCCTTTAACGCGTTGCAATCAGTCACGACTTTGAATTCTCTACCAAGTAGATAATGACGGAAATGTTTAAGCGCCCTGAACACCGCTAGCGTCTCCAGTTCATAACTATGGTATCTACTTTCTGCGTTCGAAGTCCTTTGACTGAAATAACCTATAACTTTTAATTGATTATCAAACTTTTGAAATAAAATAGCGCCATATCCGATCGAGCTCGCATCAGTGTGTAGTTCGATCGGCTTACTAGGGTCAAAAATCGTTAATACAGGTTCGGAAGTCAAATAGCCTATCACAGTTGCATGAGCTTTTGTGTGTTCAGTAGTCCATATCCACTTAGCGTCCTTTTTTGTAAGGCAGTATAGAGGCGCCATAATAGTGGAGAAATTAGGTACAAACTTTCGGAAATACCCAGCGAGACCGTTAAATTGACGTAACTCCTTCACATTAGTTGGTAAGGGTGCGTTAGCTAAAGCCTCTATCTTCTTCGGATTAGGTTTAATGCTATTGTTGCCGACAATGTAGCCTAGGTATTCTACTGAAGATTTGAGAAAGGTGCATTTCTTCCAGTTAAAAGCAAAACCTGCCTTTGATAGTGCAGATAACACCAGATCAAGGTCACGAAACGCATCCTCCTTAGTTTTTGAAAAAATTAGGACATCGTCGATATAAACCAATGCTACCTTATCTTTTAACCCTTTAAGCGCCTTATTAATGGCCCTTTGGTACACAGAAGGTGCGTTGCAAAGCCCAAACGGCATTTTCAAATATTCCCATACACCGTCCGGCGTAATAAACGCGGTTTTTTCAATGTCCGCCTGGGATGCCATCAAAATTTGATGGAACCCAGAGGCCATATCTAAGCTTGAAAAATGAGATGCTTGCCCAAGAGCATCAATTTGTTCCGATATCAGCGGCAAAGGGTAACTATCACGTACAGTGTTGGAGTTAAGCTCCCTATAATCGACACAAAGGCGGTCAGACCCGTCCTTTTTCTTTACTAGCAATGCGGGGCTAGAAAAAGGAGAGGAACTTTCGCGGATTATACCTTTACTCTCTAAATCAGCAATAATATCTCGCATAATATTGCGTTCGGAAGGGGCTAGTCGGTACGGATGTCGCTGTACGATTTTATCGGGATTCTTAAGTTTAATTTCCATGGTACCTGTATTGACGGTAGTTTGAGAATTTCCACTTGTAAAATTATTCTTGTATACTGCCAATACGGACTTCAACCTATCAATGTCGTTAGATTGGGTCAAGTCAGTGTTATTTTATCTAACTCTGCATCCATGTTCAAATTTCGGCACATATTAACACTAGCATCGCGTATAATTTTAGCGCCATCGCTATTGAGAGTAAATATTAATCCAGGGGTTTTAAAAATCTCTCTTCCTAAGATTACGTCATACGGTAGTAAGTGTGAATCGACTATCACAAACGTGACCTCGGTATGTAACCCGTCAAACTCAGCAAATGTTGTCATTTTACGAAATGAAAAACATGGCACCGAACCAATACCTGAAAGACGAGTAAACGAAACCTCCTTCTTATCGGGTAAATAATCAGCTATTTCCTTTTTAATCAATGAACATTCTGAACCACTGTCAATGAGTGCTAGTAAAGTATAGCCACCAATACACGTTTTAATCAAAGAGTCATTGGAAGATGAACAAACGTTAACCGATTTCGTCTGTAATTTGGAATCTTTAAAAATTTTTGATTTTTCATCGCGCTGTTTAGTAAAACAAGTAGATTCAGAATGTCCAGTCTTATGACAATAAGAACATTGAGTAACATTTTGCTTATTACTAGGTTTATCGACTGACATGCAAGAATCGGGGTCCTCACGCTTATTTTTATTACGCAACTGTAAACAATGTCGCTTCAAATGGCCGGTCTTATTACAATAATGACAGCGACGCTCGGGAAGTGGCTCGCCTAGTCTGGAACGCTTGGGAATTTCATTATCAGTTCGCGTCATAACGGATTGACGCTTTAAAATTTTAATTTTAGGGTACGTATTTAAATGTCTATCAAATGCCACAAAATTGGTAGGCGTGTTTTTAAGTAAATCAGTGCGTACCTGAACGTCTGTGATGCCGGAGATCACCACCTCAATTTTGTTAGACTCACCCCAACCGGTATCCAACCGGTCTATCAGCGCCATTTTGTTAGTTGAATACTCGATGTACGTCGCCGCCTGGTCGCTCGTGTACTCCACCATGTCGCGAAACAAGTCGTAGAATCTCCTGGTCGAAATAAACTGCTGTGTGAGCCGCTCCTTTAATTCTTCCCAAGTCTTGCACAGCGGGTACGAACGTGCTGCCCATTTCTTGGCACGGCCCTGCAGGCGAATAAAAGCCGCATTCCTGGTTTCATAATCCGTCCACGAGTTGCGCTGTTTGTGGTTCTCAATCTCGTCGCACCATTGTGCCGCAGTGGATTGACACTCGTCCGGATCAAAAGAGGGTAGATAAATTTCGCTAGCTTTCAGTTTTCTAGATTCTACGGCGCTTGTTGGAGACGATTTGGAGTTTTGGAGGCCCGCCATCATATTTTGGAAGAACACAGCCCAGTTTTTAGGTGAAGGCACTGAATTTCCTTTGTTCTCCGATGTTGAGGGACCCGCCACATTGTCACCTTGATCTTCGCGTTCCGGCCGAAAATATTCTACGTTTTGAGTAGTAGCCATTGCGGTAGGCATGTGAGATGATTTTGAGATCAATCCCACCGCTGCTGTCGCAGATTCGAATGGATTAACATCCGCACGGTCGCCATCGGTGTCCGACATATTTAAATTTTATCACTTTAAACACAGTCAGTGCGCACGACCGGCGCAGGCGTTGTTCTCAGAGCAAGTGAAGTCTCGACTAATGAACAAACGCACCACTGACAGTTATAATGACGTTGACAACTGACAAGTTATCAAGTTGACAGCTGACAGCTGAAGTCTGTACAGTACTTCCGGTACAATTAATTTTTAAATTATTTATTATCTCTTACATATATTTATCTTTTGCAGCTGAATCATGACTTGAGACAGATTGCTGACAACTTGACCCTGAAGCAGAAGAGCGGCTACAATAGGGAGCAAATAGAACAAGCTTACAACGATACGCGTGACGCCAGGATGCCGCATTTCAAAGACTGCATTTCTGATGTTTGCCTCAGAGGACCTCATAGGTGAATTATTATCATAATTAAATTCCTTTAAAAAAACCTCGTTTATATTGTTATAAATTTTGTTTTTTCAGTGAAACAGCAAAAACATTTAAATAAAAAATAAAACATTTTTTCAAACTCGGCAACGTGATTATGTTTTGTATGGTCTTAGGATGTTCATCTCAGTGGCCTATACTACATACGTATCACTGCCGCTGTTGTTATCGTTACGTTACCTTTCCGCAGCCCGCTGGAGACGACACTCCGCAATGTGATGTACGCGAGCCGCGAGAAGCAGGTGCACGTGGAGTGGCACTCCGTTAACTCCGTGCTGCTCGACACCGAGCCGCAGGAGTTGTATGAAAGGTATCATTTTATATATTTTTGACGTGACAACGGCTTATAATTCGATGGAGCCGGCTGCACGCACGGAAAAACATGACTCATGCGGCGTTACCGGCGTTACCTCGCTAAACATGACTCATGCGGCGTTACCTCGCTCTAAGGCGTTCCATTTCTTATGACGTTGTCACGTTCAACTATCGTCAGTAAACCGACTTCACAGACAACCAATTTTTTTTATTAGGTCTTTACCTATGAAATTGCCGTTTTGTATGAAAAAATTTAAACGAATTGTTTTCATGTATTTTTATTTGTATTAATCGAAGTAATCATCCATGCAATCAATGTATCTTTGCAGTTTATTAATGCCCTTCTTAAAGAAATCAGCTGGACGGGAGGCAACAAATTCTTCAAAAGCATTTTGTACACATCTGCAGTAATGCTCACCCCGTTTGGTAAGAAGCTGTGATAAATCACAACGGCGCTAGACCACCAAACAGTGACCATCACTTTTCTAGGGGTAAGTTTTCATTTAGGGCATTGTTTAGGTGCTGAACCAGGATCCAAGCAACTTGCTGAGTGCTTGTGGTTATCAAACAGAATCCATTTTTCATCGCAGGTAACAATGCGGTTCAACATTCCTTCATTTGTGTATCTGTTGAGCAGTGCAAGGCACGTCTTGACGCGTACTTCGCGCTGGCGATCATTGAGTTCGTGGGGCACCTATTTGTCAAGCTTTTTTACCTTGCCCATTTAACGCAAATGGACCAATATTGTTTTGACGCTAACGTCGAAAGCTGCTGCTAATTCAGCCGTAGATTGTGTATCATCAGCTTCCACAATCGCCTTTAATTCGTCATTGTCGATCTCTTCGAAGTCTTCGGACGACCGCGAGGTTCATTTTTCAGGTCGAAATTTCCAGAACGAAAGCGAGCAAACCAGTAACAGGTGGTGCGTTGGTTTGTAGTGTTAGTCGTTGATGTTGCGTGCCGTTTGTGCCACGTTGATGCCACGACGATACTCATATTCCATAATTACTCGAATTTTTAACGTATGCATGACGACGAAAAAGATTGAAATGCGATGAAAATGTAACACTAATCAATAAACAAATGACTACTACTGGAAAAAGAATTCCATGTTTTTAAAATAAAATTAATTTGAAATTAGAATTCTTAGCCAAACAAAAATTATTTTGATTTGAAATGGCCAGTACTGCAGAACGGCAATTTCATAGGTAAAGACCTATTATTAAAGAACACTGGGAATTTTCTGTGGAACAATTTGCTACGGCGACCGAATACAAAATACCGCTAGATGCAAGTCATCTACTTCATGCAAGTATCAGTTTTAGTCTTATCAAAATGGAATTTAAAACTCCATTGAGCAATTTTTAGTAATCCTGGAACTTAAGACTCCACTAGAAACTTCACACTGTATAGTGTATATTATAAAAACCATTAATGATTAATCCTAGAGATTTTTGGCCATAGTTGCAATCGTATAAAAATTTTTTGTCTGCCGGCACTTCGACATCTGGGACCAAACTTGTGTGGAGTCTGAATAGTGAAAAGTCTTCTTTGAAAAAGTTTATCCGAATACAATGTTTCGCTTTATACTATTTTGTTGTGTGCAGGTTGCTAGTTGCGGGCGATGTGGGCCAGCACGAGGGCAGCAACAAGCTGACGCTGCGCCACACGACGATGATGCCCAACATCCGGGGGCTGCCCGCCATCATCGCGCTTCTGTTCAGCCCATGGTGAGTGAAATCATATTACAGAAATAACATTGTTGTTAATACTGGATCGTATCAAGTTCTGAAATGTGCTTCCATTAGTGACTTAATGTCCTAAAAGTAAAAATAACTTAACCAAGCGCATGTCAGGACATGTATTAGGATGGTTCCGTAACTATAAATGCGTAATAGGTTTTTTTTTTAATTAAAGAGCCAAGTTGCCAGGGCCAGACCAAAAGTCTTGTATCAATCGTCGCCTTTATTTACGAATACCTATTCGACACGATGGAGTAGAATAAAGAAAACATCTCTATTTCATATGTATGTCACCCCTATAAAATAATTATTATTTTATGATGGCTAAAATAAACTCTATACTCTATACGCAATATATAATTATATCATATTTCATCTATTAATATACATAAATACAGAGGTAATAAGGGCGGACAGACGGACGAACAGACGGACAGAGCGAAACTATAAGGGTTCCTTGTAGTACGGAATCCTAGAAATGATGATCTATAACTATATTTTATATAATATATAATATATCCATCCCTCGCAATACCACGTGAGCGTGTGAGACGTATATCCATCTCTTACCAATTTACACAGACGTCTATATATCCGTCTTTCTCCAGCGCGGAGCTGCGGCGCGGCGCGGGCGGAACGCGGTATGTGAGCGTGCTGTGCGGGCTGGGCAGCGCCGGCGGCCGCCCGCTCTTCCCCGAGCACGACCTGCTGGTCAACATCGACGCCGATATGAGTGTCGACGACATTGGAAATGTTTGTATAGTTTATGGGACAATTGATCCGATACATTTTTGTATTTGACACCGATTCATCCGAGATCATTTGACTCTATCTATTAATTTATTTAAACGAGGTATATTTTCATGTGTGACTTATCAATTCTACATGCCATTTTCATAGTACAATTCATTAAGTAATATGTACGTACGTACGTACGTTACATACTGTAAACTAATTTCAATTGACGACCTCTGTGGCACAGTGGTTGAGCGTGTTGGTACTCAAGTCGGGGGTCGCGGGTTCGAATACCGCCGAAGGAACAAAAAGTGTTTCTGTGTTCCTGGGTCATGGATGTATATAATATAACTAGCATTAATTTCCCGCGGCTTCGCCCGCCGAATTTAAATTAGGTTTTAAACTTTCATCCCCTATTTTACCCACCATGGGGCTGAATTTTATAAAACGCAGCAATACGTAAACTCATTATTTTCTCCGTACTCAATTCATACGAAATATCATTCAAATATGTCCAAGTAATAAAAAGTTTATACAAACATTTATTTTATCCCCTTGTGGGTCGAATTTTGAAAAATCCTTTTTTAGAGGTTGCCTACGTCATATGAGAAATACGTGTGCAAAATTTCAAATTTCTAGCCTTAAGGGTTTGGCCTGTGCGTTAATACATCAGTCAATTAGATTTGCCTTTATGTATATATAGATAAAAATCTTAAATATGTGTATAGAATAAAAGTATTAAATATATTTCCGTTGTCTGGCACCCGTAACACTAGTTCTTCGAGAACTTACCATGGGACCAGATTGACTTGGTGTGAAGCGTCCATAGATATTATTATTATATTATTAATATTTGTAACTTTTGATGTTACATCTAATTTATTATTATAATCAAAATTTTGCAGATAAACCATATTAGATACTTGATGGACTATATGATGTACTGCGGCGACGGAGAAGACTTCCCCTCGGCGGACGACAAGTTCCGCTCGAACGTGCCCAAATACATAAGAGACGATCTCATGAAGTAAGTATTTTCTAATGTTTGTTGATATTTAATTGGTAAAGTGACGCGTCGCAGTATTTAGAGTCCCTTCACACTGTCGGTTTCGCAGAAAAAAGCCGCGCTATCGAACGCGTGCATCGTGGCGTCAGCGCCGCGCATACATTGACCGAACGCCTACACTGAAAAAACTCTAGTGTGAAGAGGCGCTTATACTTAAATAACGTTTAAAGTACAAACTCAAAATTTTTATTTCTATGTAGGTTATAATATAACTCTTATAGAATTGTCCTACATGATGCCTACCTCCGGTTCCGGCGGTACCAGGAACCGGCGTAAGAAACTCGCACGGGACCTTTTAGCAAAAAGATGGGAATATTGTTATTTTCAAAAAGAATATTTTTACAATGTAGTAACTTAATCTATATAACAAAAGTCAAGATACTTAAGAAATAGAAGCAGCCTTGCAGAGGTCCATCATATTCCCAAGGTGTGCAATCGTTAATGAAATCATTGACCTTATAATATGCTTTAGCACACAAACGTTCTTTATTTAACAACTTTTTTAAATTTATCAATGGAAAGATTTTGAGTTTTTCTGGGATTCTATTGTAAATGTATGATGTATACGACTTAATAATAGAATCCCAGAAAAATTCATTCACATTGACCTTTAAATTCATTTTAATTGACCTATTTCTTTAAACTTTTCTCTCATAGATTCAAAACATGACATCATATAAATAGAACGTATAGCTCGCTTCGGTAGCACAAATATTTTCGTTTCCCCATAGAAAGATGCCGTATGACATTATACTATGAAAATAACATAAATAATTAGTCATGCTGCACAGTGTATTTTTTCTCCAAAAAATTGGCCATGCCTTTTTTTTGGAAATCTCATACAGAAATGTTATGTAAATAATTTATTAGTATTATGATATATTTTTTTTTATTATTTATTTAAGGCATTAGTTACAAACTATGAGCCACGAGGCGGCAGCCTTAGTATTATGAACAATAAAAAAACACTTTTTTTTTCAATAAAATTAAAAATTGCCATAACTTTTTAAATATTTACTTAATTGTCTTCTTGATTTTTCTGATCGACAATAATCAAAAACACACAATTTAACCTGATTTACATATTTCTTAAATAAGTGTTTAAAGGTTTATTTACGATTTATGTTTTTTTTTCTTTATTTTTTTTATGAACGTATTTCTAATTATTTGGATTTTATTTTTATACAGAATTGTTACTTAAATGTACTAGAATTCGTGTAAAAAAATTTAGATCCAAATAATAAAGGGCACCGAAGTTAAAGGCTTCTAAAGTTTTCTATGGTAACTATGGTTTTAGGGTTGTCAATATTTCTATACCAAATTTTTTTATTCATTTGAACTTTGTTTTTTTTTATTCCTGACTAATACTTAAACAGAAGGTTAGAGAAACTGCATTGAGTCACTAAAGTGACTCGATAAATCGAGAAAATATTTTATTACATAATGCCGTGAAATATTTTTGAAAAACTATTACTTTTTATTTTAGTTTTTAATATAAGTAAAGCAATATGCTATTACAAAAGCAAATTTGCGGTTTTCATATTAATTTGACCTGTCAATCTTACAATACTGACTTGGAATTTTTTTAACAAATTAATACTTTTCTAATGTACACATGGTGACAAATTTAAAATCTTTTATATATTTTCGGTATAAAATGGTCTCATATAGGTTTAACTATAACCGGAAATCTATTGTTTAATAGGTAGCCGGTGCAGACCGGGTTCGGTTTCGGATTTTATTACCAGGTTCTAAAACGTCACGTGAACCGGGTGTCCGGGTTCCAAGTAAAAAAAAATGAACATTTTAAATAATTTTATTGGTTAACGTATGGAAAGAAAGAAAGTATTTCTCTGAGTATTTTTTCAGCAAATGCAGGTGAAGAATTAAAATTTTTAGTAGTTGAGACCGGAATGTCAGCAGAAAACATTCCTAAGATCGTCGCAACCTCTAGGTCTGAATCGACCTTTTTATCATTAATGCAAAGTTCAAATTTAGAGTTACGACTGCCTCTGCCTCTTCCATTCTCATCTGCAATTATCTTCCACTTTATTTTTAGCGTTCATTATTTTTCCTTTTACGTGAAGTGCCTTTGCTGCTTGACAGACTTTTTAATTTTTTTGAACAAGTTTTTTAAATTACTTTTTCTATTATTTAAATTGACCGGAACGTTAAACTGGGTTCTGATTACTTTAAATAGTTTATTAAACGCTTCATCTGAGTTATTTAAATCATCTGACTGTTGAATATTTGAATCTAATTTACGTCTGAATTTCTCAATACGTTTTGTATTCACAGGAATAAAAACAAGCTTTTCCTCAGGGTTATTTTCTCGATCAATATTAAATGAAGCAAACTGTCCACAGTGATCAGTGCTAAGCAAATTAATTAATTCCTTTACATCAGCAGTAATATTGGTAAAAATATTATCAATACAATAGCTGTTGTATCACATATTCTTGTCGGTTCATAAAATAAATTAATGAGGTTATACGATTTTAACAATGATGTGAATCTAACAGTGGTGGTGTTTGAGTCTAATAAATTCTAATAATGTGGTAGTGTTGAAATCACCACATATAATAATTTTTTTTGTTAGATGCACATATTTTTGTCAACACTTGTTCCATGATTTGTTCAAAGGAATCGTATAAACCTGATGGAGGACTGTATACGCTTACAATAATAAGGTGGCTCAACTCAATACAGGCTACCTCAATTATTCGTTCAGTAGAGAGTCTTACAATATCTTTACGTTCTTTAAATTTAAATTTTTATTACTTAATATTAAAGAGCCAGCAAATAGCCCTTAGTGGCATCCTCTCGACTGAACGAACTAGCTACCTGGTGACTACAAAAGTTAAACATTGATTCATGTTTTCTAAACCAATGTTCTGATATACACATAATATCAATGTTATATTCATTATGAAACAACTCAATCTATAATTCTTTACCTACCATTCCTTGCAAATTCTGGTGCACCAGGAACTTACATTTAGTATACAATTTTTACTAACATTTTTGAATATTGGAATATTTGAAGATAGGTAATTCATTTGAATAATTTATATTCTTGTTTATCACATCGCTAGAGTGGGCCTCTGTTGTCTTAGAAACTAATTTAAATTATTTGGAACATATTACAAGCTGCTAACTGTATAGTTGTCAGAATAAAGACTCTGCTCAATAAAAGCAGTGGTCGGCTTAGCCAATTCTTTGGCTTGTCTTAAAACTAAAAAAATAAATAGCCATCTAGCTATGCGTCTAGTAAAAAACTGTGATAAGAAATACTATCGTATATTAGATTGTTAAATCTAAAACTTATAATGTTATTAATGTCAACCACATCTATTTGTGGTTGAGTGTTACTTTTAAAACTATACAATTCTGATTTGTAGCCCTACACAATAGGTTGTTTAACTTAAACGTAATATAATTTTCGTTACTCTCGTGTAGCAGTTTTTTAATGTAAGGAAACAATTTCGAAGTACTCATTCATGACACGCGTAGTGTCGAATATCTCATTTTTAAAAATAAAATCTTAAAATTGTTAATTAGAGATATATAAATCTAAAAGAAATTCGGTAGATGCGATTAAAATTATAAGCAAATAAAAAATACGCCCCATCTCATCCTCGCAAAACAATTTGTTACGTCACAAACTGCTACCGCCATTTTTAAATGAAAAATGTATGGCGGCAGCAACTCGTAACTCAAAGGCGGATATATCGCTCTCTTATTATTAATTTGATTTGTTTGTATCTTCCTTATTTGTGAAGATTCATTCACAAAAATGGGTTATAGATTGTTTAGAATAGAATTGACGAAATCATTTTTTTTGGAACATGCGTATTGCCATTGCTTGTTTAACTTATAATTTTATTTGCAGGTTACTGACAAAGCGTCGTAAGCACCGCGAGCCGGAGTCGGTGGTAAACGAGTGGAAGTGGAACTCGGCGCCGGAGCACGAGCTGCTGGAGATCTCCGTGCCCGAGATGGCGGAGCGCTCGGTCGTATACCCGCTGCACGCGCCGCTCGAGCTCTACCCCGTCAACCCCGACCACTTGCGCCAGCTCAAGCGCGAGAACGACCAGCTCAAGGCGCTCGTATCAAGGTGGGTGATGAACATCTGTCGAATAGATGCCTACTAGATTTGTAAACGTTTCAAAAAAAGTACGTAGGACACGCCAGCGCGGCTAAATATATAATTGTGTTTAGCTTAGTTTTAATATAGACATTAGGCACGTCTAATTTATCTTGAGCACTGTTATTACGTTACCGGCAGTATAAAAATGTACCTTGTATACAGGACGCTGACTTCGAGCGGCGAGGTGGCGTGCAAGCTGTGCGGCACGCTGCCGATGCCCGCGCATGCCATGCGCATACACCTCTGCTCCAACGCGCACAAGGAGAAGGAGGAAGACTTGAGGACGGTAGACTCCTAAATTTTTTCTTTTGTTGATTTTACTAATTTTGTTTTGTTTTGTAAGAGATTGTTAATATTCCTCTAAAGCTGATCAATAATTATCGGGCCGTACTCAAATTTGAACTGTTGAAGTAAATCTGATAAGTAAAACATTAAAAGTTAAAATGTTTGTAAACACAATCTAGTAACTAGTGTTTCATATTTGCTTAAGGTATTGTAACAGTTTTATAAAAAGGCGGCTTTCTTGCTATAAACTTGATTCCTCTCTTGTTTTATGTTATTTTGTGATTCTCATTGTGATAATAATATAACGAACGACACACACGGCAGAACGGCAGCTTAGTTATAAGCATAGCGAATCGGCCCAAAGTTTTTATATTAAGTTATCTGACTAAGAAAAAAAAATGTTATTATGTTGCCATAAAATGTTTATCGTAAATCTTGACATAAAAAGTTGTAAAGCCAAAGTTTTTGTTATTTTAACACGTTCATGACAGCAATAACTGAAATAAATGTGTCTTGTGTACCAAACTATGTCTCTAAAGTTTTTGTTTAAATATCTACCTATATGGATAAAAAAATATAGATTATATATTCATATTTAGATTTTTTTACTATAAAATTCCCCTGCTACCTGTCCCCATATTTACCTAAAACACTAGCTCAACTTCTAATTTTTGTCCAATTAATTGGTAAGAATCGGGGCGTATTTGTAGGATACAGGTCGTAGGAAACATCAGTAGGAGTTTGTTCATATTTGTCTTGTTCTGTGTTTGAATCAAAAACAACAAAAGTACTGTCAGTAAAAAGGCGACCGACCGTTTCTGAATAATTTATTAACATACTAGTAGTCCAATGAAACAAGCATTTCACCATATAATCTAACGGAATGACGAAATAAAAAGGGCACAAAAACAGTTGTTTTTTGAGAATATCTCGTTTTTTCGTGGGCAACAAGAAGTCCTTCCGAGAAAAGCCTTCCAGATATTGATTTCAACAATGGAACCGTCTGACCCCTTTTTCTAACTAAGTTGACTGCTCTTTTGTCATTCTCGCACGTCTTGATATCACTTCATAACTAGATGTTGCCCGCGACTTCGTACGCGCAAAAAGAAATCCTGCGGGAACCGTACATTTTGCTGCGATAAAAAGGTGCGTATGTGTTAATCCAGAGTCTAGACTACTACCATACCAAATTTCATTGAAATTCTTTCAGTATTTGTTGCGTGAAAGAGTAACAAACATCCTCACATGCATAATTTCTTACAATATTTCGCGTTTATATATTAGAAACGACGATGTAGATTGTAAGGCTTTCGCTACGGATAAAAGCTTGTCTCCTATAAGAGATAGGGCAAAATCACCAATTGTTGGCCCCGATCAGCCAATTGTTGGCTCCTACCTATTAATGTATTCCACATTACACACAAAGTTTCTTCTTCTATTTAAGTAAAAAATTCTTAAAAAAAAAGAGGATTCTCCCTTACTATTAAAGTTACGGTTGAATTGCATCGTGTCTTTCCTGTTTTAGAACAAAGAGTATGTTTGTCTCACTATGTACCTTTGAGTACAATAAAGTTATTGTATTGGGTAAGTATCCATCTATTATTTATTTTTAATTGTTAGGTAATATTTTGTCCAACAAATGGTATAGTCTATAGTTCTTAGTAGCATAACAAGAATAGTGTTCTGTTTTCCCGCAAGTAAAGTAATAACCGGTTCTGTACAACTCAGGTTTTATTTAATTAGTTTATTACCAGCTTCGGTGCGTGAATGGTGTTTTACACCTTGTTTTTAACGATGTCATATTCTGTTTAAATCTTCGTAAAATGTGGAAGACTAAAGAGGACATCGACTTAGTTTTATTGTAAGTATTACCTTTGTTTAAAATATTTTTTATTTAATATTCAGTTTTAGGTAGCTGCACCAAATTATTGTTGCTATGCTATTCATAAAGTAATATACTTTATGGCATCACACAGAAATGAGAAATTTAGTTGGTAAGTTTTCAGTTGCGAAACTTCTGTTTTTATGGGCGACTGTTCAAACTCCGATATCTATTATAAAGTAACTAGTTTCTCCCTGCCTGGCTGGAATAACTACAATCCGATTTTGATGTCCGAATTCTGTATCTTCTTCTGGCTCTGCAGCTGTCTTATGTTTAATTCATATTTACCTAAATATAAGTAATTAGAGTCAGACAGTTAACTACTTATAACATTTGTTTAAATCCCATCTCTTATGGTTAAACCGTAAACGTATCAAACATGTTGCATTTGGAACAGATACCGACACCACCAAAAGAATATTCTAGGCGGACACATAAACTGCACCATAGTGCAAGAACACATTCAATCAAATTTTATTACGAAATATGCAAACTTTTCAAATTTATTGGTATTGGAAAATAAAGGCTGGTTTAAAAACAAAATCAAATTTAAATATGGTACTGTCACAAAACAAAGAAAATATTCTCTAGAAGAAATCTTGTCAATTTACTAAATATTAACTCGTTACGTTAATGTTGTGATTGATGGTTATTTTTTTTTGTTTTGTTACATGTTACATATGTACCCCCTATGTAATATGGACTTAGCACCGAATTGCCGAATACCATTATATGGGAATCATCATCATCGGTCAGTTGCAGTCGAGCATGCTCATGGACTATAATTAACATATAACGTATAAGAATTGAAGCCACCTCTTGGACTATAAAGAAAATACATGTCGTGCAGTTTCTTCATAAATTACGAAAGAAATCGTCATATACTGGAAATGCTGTCGCGGCATCATCGCGGTGGCAGGGCCGGATTTAAAATTAGTGCCGCCCTGGACACTGAAGAAAGAATCACAGAAATTTTACTTAAAATTATAGTTTTATAATATAAAAACTATAATTTTAAGTCTTATTTTTTTAAATAGAATAACTAATTGCTTGCTGCTGACTGCTTTGCTCGTGAACACACATCATGCGTGACACATGGCCGTGGTAACCGTGGTTTAACATCACCTCGCTACCCTCGTATATTGGACCCTCATGTGCGGAATTTGGACACCTTTTAGCGGAATTATAGGCGAAAACTTCATTCTGATGCGGGATAATGCTCGTCCGCACGCAGCGAGACAAGTTGAGCAATACTTTACTCAGGTTGAGATTCGTTCCATGGATAGGCCAGCACGTAGCCCGGACCTCAATCCGATAGAACACGTGTGGGACATCCTAAAAAGAGCTGTATTTACAAGAAACCCGGTCCCAACAACGGTTGCAGAGCTCAGAGTTGCATTGTCACAAAAATGGGACAATAGGTACTCCGCAAGATAGTTGAACGTGAGAACGTCATAAGAAATGGAACAGAGCGAGGTAACGCCGCATGAGTCATGTTTAGCGAGGTAACGCCAAATGAGTCATGTTTTTTCGTGCGTGCAGCCGGCTCCATCTAATTATAAGACGTTGCACGTCAAAAAACTTTTTCTTTTCTTAGTATTGTAAAATTTTCATAATAAAGCAGTTTCTGTTCTATTCACTGTTTCATTCCAAAAAGCTGCAAAAGGAGTAATTCGATTCTTTTAGTGAGAAAAGTTGACCTATACACACATGAATTGATTTTTTTATCAGATTAAGAACCAGTCTTAGCTTTATCATTGAAATAAATCAAAATAGTTTGCACTTTCACTAACTATATTTCATTGAAAGTTATCTTGCACTATGATGCAGTTTATGTATCCACCAGTGTAGATCGCTGAAACGACTTGACGATTTGTTCATTGCTTGCTTCAATGCAGAGTTGTTGCCGACAATACTCATAGCTAGCAAATTGTGCGAAATCTGCGAATCGAAACATTCCCGTCGCGGGTCGTAAACAGCTTGGTCTACACTACCGTCTACACTTCCTTATAAACCCATGTTTCACAGTCACACGATCACGTGTCAGATAGCTTTTTTGCATTTTTGGTCTTTTTCGCTCGATATAAAATACCTAAGTAGAAACAAAACTTCCGAATAAGACATCTGAAACTTTTAAGTAGATTGTGAACCGGGCCCACGGGCCCGTAGTGTCAGCTGTAGAATCTGTAGACTGTAGCGTTAGTTATAGTTATCTTTCTTTCATATAATTTAAATAAATATTTTTAATAACAACTGGAAACCATACAAAACTTACTAAAACCTTCATAAATCTCTCTCATAGGTCTCAGGGACCAGGCTAGATTTGCCAACCCAAAATTTTAGAAAGAAGACGCAGTAATAGAATTACAACATTTAAATTAATATATAGTGAAAAAAGGTTAAATATAATAAATGTAATGCTATTAATCATTTATTTTCTTTTTATTTTAGTATATTTTGAATAAAATGAAATTAGAAAGAAAAATTGTAGAAGTGGTTTTAAAATACATTACCTTATTAGGGCGCTTTAAATACCCAGGACACCCCAGGACATAGCAAAAACTCAGACATGTCCTGGAAAACAGGACGGTTGGCAACCCTTTCATAGGGCGATGTTATTGGGATAAGGGACTAGAGAGCATCATATCTATTGAAGTTATCAAAGGCCTTTAAAATGGGCTTGAATGATAATGACCAGTTCTTTTGTAATCTCCGAACAAAACAAGGAAAACGTTTAGGATGAAGACTCGTCTGCCGTTATCAAGAAATCGTTATAGCATTAATAAGCAAACATAAAACGATAAAGCATATTTGACTAGTAAAAGTTGAACTCGAACTCATCGGTTACTATAACCGACTGTGAAGTGTTGTCAATAATTGTCATTGTTTTTGTTTTAAATTGTGAACTATGCATCTATTTAAGTACATATCCTACAGAGTGGTGTGTTTTAACATAAGAAAGTAAGTTCCTTACATGCCTTTAGTTCTTGTTTTTACTTCAATGTTATCAGAATTATCGTTTAGGTACATAAGTGCCTTTTTTATAAGGCCGATAATATATTTATAATTTTGTAAGGCCGCTGTCTCGAACACAGCGGCGCGGCGCTGCGCGGATGCGCGCGCATTCACTATTAGGTACCTAATATCTAATAAAACGCGGCTGTGTGTTTAGTATTTTTATTGCAATCAAACTATGTAAAATATAAAGGTAACTGAAGTTTTCTTTTATTAATCTTCTAAAAAAAAAAGTAAAATAGCCTATTGATGTACAAAATACGTCTGTGGTAATCGTGGTCATCATATCTATATAGTCTTTCACAGAGATGGTCCTTCTTACCTCTATTCTCTATGGTTATCATGCTGTAAATTGTCAATTTGAGGCGTAAAAGCTCTATTTAGTGGCCAAGTAGATAGATTTATTTTAGAGTATAAAGTTATTTTCTTTTTCTATAGCTCAGCAGTTTCGTACTAGTTTTATGAAATAAATATTACTTGGGGTGTGAAATATATCCCTCTACACTATTTATATACCTACTAAGAAAAATAATTATTATGTTTTTGGTTTTCATAACGTGAATGCGACATCTATCATTATCTGTTAGCATATTCCGTTTCCAAACAAACTGGTTAAGAATTTAATTACGTAATTGACACCGCAAATAATAGATGTCGCTTTTCCGCAACCCGTGGCGGGTTGCGGAAAAGCGCAATATTTTGAACAATAAGTTAGGTTATATTTAATCAATTATCTTTTATCCCCCGAGTTTGATGTATAATATTATTCTTTATTTGTTCCTATGTTCATAAAGTACAACTTACAATAAATACTTTTTGTAGCCTCGTATTTTAATTACCAGGCAGTAAATGTATGGCGACTTGCCGGTCTCATTTAAAACTTTAATCTGATTTCCTGAACAATTTGCTTTTTGGCGCTTATAACCGTCGATACATAACGATTTTTATTATATTATAGGCACCTACACATATTTGATACACATTCTTCATGCATGACCCAGGAACATTGAAAAATTTTTGTTCCCGCGACGGGTTTCGAACCCGCAGCCTACTGAGCCGCAGAGGTCGAAAAAAATTCAACATTCGTAACTCGCCATTCAATCATTCATAATAAGTAATTTACATAATATTACATTAGTGCCTGTAGTAAAACTTATAGCAAATTATAATTGAAAGCTGATTTCTCGAAAGTGGATCACATAATTAAAAATTATGTATGAAACCTCGCCTTCATTTGAAAATACCTATTCAACGATACCTCACTTGATAAAATTTCTAAATAAAAATCATAAGAATGAATAATATTTTTTCATCCCACTTATAATATAAAATTATTATAGCCATAAATTATAAAATTATTAAGTATCTTTTTTTAATGCCTAAAAGAAAATATCTATAAGGATACAGAAAGCTCACATTTAAAATTAGCGAACGAACGTTCTCTAAATAAAAGTCACGAAAGTGTCTCTGTTTTGGACATCCTGATTTCTTGAGGAAGTCGAGTGTTTCAGAGCATATTCTGCTCTGAAACTCTCTTCCTGTATGTTGAATGAAGAGTGGACGATACTATACTTATGGGAAGGGCAAAGTAAAAGCGCGTTGTCCATAGATCGGAGGATCTTTTCATGCCTGCTGCAGAGATATCGAAAGTGAGAAGAAAGAAACTCGGGAGTATTATTGATTTATTTCTGTGATTAGGATGGTGCAGCAGTCAGTAAGGCATACACAGTGCCCGAAAACGGAATCGGGAAACATCATCGAATTTTCGGAGGTTGAAAATGAATCTTATGCAGTTATTGAAAAGAAGATCAAGTGTATTGAGTTTATCAGCATTAAGATCGACATAGCACACATCACAATGGTCAATTATTGGGAAAATAAGGTTTTGGACCAGTACCAGTACCAGACCCAGTCTTCACCGGGATTGGAAGGAAATTTTTAAGTTGATAAAGGGACTACAAGATATCCGTGACTTTACATGAGACGTCAATAATATGGGTTTGCCAAGCAAGAGTAGAATCGATATGTAAACAAAGATCTATAACGCTTATACTAATAGGAATAACAGACCCATCTCGTCGTAGATAACAGGTGGAAGAATCCCTAGGTCCACTTTGCACAAGTACTAAGATACATACCATAATACCACAAGTAATAAGATAAGATACTAGCATTACCAAAAAATAAATCCTGGCATTTCGCATTTAGCGGGTTTTACTGTTAAACCAAAGTTATCGCACCAGTCGTTTATTGCTCGATGGCTGTTGATAACTGTTTCAATCTTGCCTGGCAGGTAAAGTTGCAGGTCATCGGCATACAGATGATACGCAGTACGAGGTCGTTTTGGTGATGATAATTATTATTAGACGAGGGACCGCCAAGCTTTAGTCGCCACCGGAGTGATACCACAACCACGGCCTTATTGGAAACCGGCGTTTGGACCTCTGGCCCTCAATCGGCAAAATATAACACCAGTCCGTCGCTTGCATGGCAAAGGGAACTATCTCTAATTCTTTTGGAAAATTACTTGAATAGCTTAATGGCGTTTAAGATATTAAATATGACAATAAAAATCGAGGAGTAACTAATACACAGTGGGTAAAGGTATTATCAGCATGGGGTTATCTGGGGTTACGTGGTATGTACTTAAGCGCAACAGCTGTGCTTGCCCCAGTGCTGTCACACTAGCACGCCAGTCAGGATGGTCGCAAAAATCGTCTCGGGAACAGAAGTTGCCGCGTAAATCTTGTTTATTTTTATCCTGAAATAAGAATACGTATAATTAGAGTTTATGTTGTTTACCAGTCACGTTTTGGTTCTTGGCCAATTTTATTTTAATTCAGTTGATCAGAAATTTAAATTTATTGAGAAGAAATAGATTTTTCAGATAGATTTAGTTGGCACGACTCAATTTATCAACAGTTTAAACGCTTTTTATACAGCTTCATAAAATGAATTGAAAACATGGAAAAAAGTGTAGCTTCGTGTGTACCTATTCCAGATTGATCGAGAATGATCTCCGTCAGCAGGTGGCGGAGATGCGGCGGCTGCTGCCGACCTTCCAGCCGAAGCTAGCGATAGTCCAGGTCGGGGGACGCGAGGACTCCAACGTGTACATCAGGATGAAGCACAAGGCCGCACAGAATATCGGGATAGAAGTGGAGCACATCAAGATGTCGAGAGACTGCACGCAGACTGAGGTGATATTTTGTTAGAATTAATCATAAGACAATGAATTAAAATTTTGATTAAATGTTGGCCGCACAGTTACTACATTGTCAGCTTTGCCAACTCTGTTTTTACGAAACTACTAAACTCGCATCGTTTCCTAGTGGAAAATTACTAAAAGAGATCCGAAAACTAACAAAAAATTACTAAACTTGGCAAATATTACCTACGTACTTATAGTATATATATTACGTACTTATAATAAAAATAAAGTAGCCAGTTTTACTCGACTCACGGACGCGTGCTATAATGTCATGTTTGGGGATTCCGGCGTTGTTTAAAGAACTGGAAGCATATTATGCCATCATACAACTTACAGCACCCCCAAAAATAATATTATTCATGATTTTATTTTAACACTTGTTGCCGTAATAAATACACATATCCATGCAAAGTTTCATCTTTATAGCACTAGCCGTTTGGACGTAAACGACGGAACCCTAAAAACCCCTTTCCGTCGGGGCTGCCATATTTAGGTGAACTAAAGTACTGCAGTATAAATAGTAAAGTGAATAATTATTGGAGATATTTATAGAGAGATGTTATAGATATGACTTACTGCAGCCCCGATGTAAAGTCGAGGGTTTTTAAATAATTTTATCCTTTTTCAATTACGTTTAAACCATAGTGGGTTTGTCCTAAAAAAAATATTAGGTAAGTGTTTTCGTTATGGTATTTGATAAAGCTGTTTGTCACGTCACAGTCTTGAACCCCAACCTCACCCTGATAATGTTTGCGACCATCGACGTAGATATGCGTTTCAAATTGTTTATTGTTTTACTCGTCTTATTTTTAGCATGATGTAACATTTTGCTAATTCGTATTGAATTAGCACTTTTACTTGTTGGTGTAGAAACTGTTATAGGTTGTAATGTAGGATCTACATTGTAGGTAGTTATTTATAATTTCCAGTTCATATAGTTTAGACTTAAGACACAGGTACGTCTGTCGGGTACAGCTAGTTTTTTATATATTATTATTATGGGCGGTAGATAGTTAGGAGCGTCTCGCGCATTAAGTGCATTTAAGATTTAAAACTACTTACCTAACACTAGCTCTTGTGCGCCACTTCGTCCATGTGGATTCATTCCACCCCCAAATGCACGGGGCAATTATTGTACCCCACGTGAAATCAAAGACATCCGAGAAGAAAGGATTTTTTGAAAGTCAAAAATCCTTTCTTCTCGGATGTCTACGTCATAAGAACTAAGCCTGCTTGCTAAATATCAGCACAATTCGTCCATTGGTTGATATTTCAACATACATACTTTGGATCCCCATTTCACCCCTTTATTTTCTTTTTGAAAGTCGAAATAATTTCAAAAGAGTGTAAAATACATGTTTAATGATCTTAGTCCGGATATTTAATTTAATAGAAATCGGTGAATATTTTCAATTTTTACCATACCAACTTTTAACACTTATTACACACTACACCCTCAGGGGGGAAATTCTTATAAACCCTAAAACACGTATCTAATAAATTTAAGAGTGTGAATCTCAATTTTCATCGTAATCGCAGATTGAAAGAACGTAATCGAAGATTTTCCATACAAACTTTCAACCCCTATTACTTCCTTTTCAAGTTGTAATTTTTCAAAATTTCTTTTTAGCGTGCGTCTACGTTGTAAATCTTAAATGTCCATATTTCACATTTTTACTGTTAGCGTTTACGGCTGTATGTGTCTATGTGTCCGTCAGTCAGTGAGGGGGCAACTTTACAACTTTAGTAATACAAGTAACAACATCAAGAGCATAGCATTCCTTACTAGCCTTCTACCTTAGCATTAGGTAGAAGGTAATCTAGGTAGTAGGTACCCGTACCACTCAATTTCGTCAGTCGTGACGGCTGACGCTGCGCCGTTGTGCCGTGAGTCGTGTTTGGTAAAAACAACCATGTGTGTATGTGCTGTTGTTCACTGTCGCTTTTGACTACTTTGTACATGCGTGCTAATTGTTATACTATATATTATGTGTATGCAGCTCCTGACTCGGCTGCACAGCCTAAACTCGTCGCCGCTGGTGCACGGCATCATCGTGCAGATGCCGGTAGACTCCGCGCACCCCATTGACGCGCACCTCATTACCGACGCCGTGTCGTCGCACAAGGACGTTGATGGGTATGACGAAATTTATGGCATGGCATAAATTAAATTTCTTTCTGTTGTATACAAGGCAGCATGCATCTCCACTGAGCCTATTACCTACCTACCATAACAATACAATTTTACGCTATAACTACTGTATTGTAATTTTGTAATACCCCATGCATCATGTATATCTCATCTCATCTTTGCAATAAATTATTTGATTTGATTCGCTGGTATTTCTTACCAATACAATTTTACAAATTAACAATACAATTTTACGCTATAACTACTGTATTGTAATTTTGTAATACCCCATGCATCATGTATATCTCATCTCATCTTTGCAATAAATTATTTGATTTGATTCGCTGGTATTTCTATAATCATTGACTTATAATCAACTTATCCATTAGTTTTTGTCTCTTTGATGACCTTTCTTCATCGTTAGATTCGACAAACCTTCCCGACTCTAGTAGATCCTCGAAATCTTCAAGACCATCAGCCTCTTCGTCTCCAATATTATCTCCAATATTTAGTCTGCATTGTTTCTTCATCTACAATTTTATCTGAATCATTAACTTCATCGTAGGTTTTTTCTTCCACATTGGAGCATTTTCCATCCGCTACGAAATAACAGGTAGTAAGGCCCAGAACCTCCTAGCCCCTTCCCCACTTCTCTATGACATACCTTTTGATGGGCTAAATTTTCGGTAGGTCACTCAGGTATATAAATTTAATTTTAAGATAAAATAGCAATAAATAGGCATCTACTCATATAATTAAAAAAATATTCTACAACTTTCTCAAAATATTATAGATGTCTTATTAAATATTATAACTTTATCAACTTATTTAGTTTATAATTACCTACCTATAGAAGTACCTATATTTCGATTTGCATCTTTTTGTTTATCAATGTAACATGGAATCTTACGTTTTTCGAGAAATTTAAGTGTACATTTTAATAAATAGCTGAAAATTGTATATAATGATAAGAAAACCGATTCGAGTTTTTTTTCGTTTCTTTGCATTTTCTGAAAGCATTTAACATATCTAGTAATGTATTTTTTTTTACACCATCACAAAGTAGAGATTTCAACGAACAAAAAGCCTTCCGACTTTTTTAGAAAAGCAGATATTTTGACACGAGAATTTTCGATTGAAAATTAGGGTGCTTTTTCGATATTACGTTAAAATAATGTTAAGAAATAAATATTTTAAATAAAAAAAATTACACTGTGTTTGGGACATAAAAAGGTAAGTTTTCACCAAAGGACAATGCAAAAAATCGTGCCCACCAACAGAATTCAAAACTATCTCAGTTAATAGCTCTTGCCACGCTGATTGTTATGGGATTAGGAGTGGGGGTTTTGACAGAAATCGGAATTTTATTTTTTTATTGTTTTATATTAGCGACCACTCCAACCTAGCACGGGTGCGATATATTATACATATAAAGCTTCCTCTTGAATCTCTGTCCATTTCTGAAATCTGGAATCCGCTGCTTAGTTTAAAAGATCTAAGCGAACAGGAAACAACTACTTCATTTATATTGTGTCAAACTAGTCTTCTTTTTCGTTTTTTAGTATATTTTTACTAATAGTAAACTATCTTTAACAGAATACCATTGAAATCACTCTATCCATTGCTGAAAACTGCCGACCTCAGATCACCCGTAAATTATTCTTCCTATCATTTTTGTTATATTCTCTTCCTTTTCCAATAGGTCTCATCCTACTATTCTTTATTTTTTCAGTTTTTAGTATTTTCAAAGGCTTCTTGCCCATTAAAATTGAATAGACCCGGTACAAATTAAAAAGTCCCTTTATATTTTGGTCAGGCTGAACACGGAGAATGAGGGTCGCGCAGCTCTGGGGGACATAAGCGGGTTCGTGCCGTGCACGCCGGCCGGGTGCGTGGAGCTAATCCGGCGCACCGGCGTCTCCATAGCCGGAAAGCGGGCGGTCGTGCTGGGGCGTAGCCGCATCGTCGGCACCCCAGTCGCCGAGCTGCTCAAGTGGGAAAACGCCACCGTCACCGTCTGCCACTCCAAGACCGTCAACTTGAGTGAAGTGGTGAGTACAGTTGAAGATTTACCGCCTAGTTTCGGAGCGGTGACGTCGCCACAGCTGGCAAGCGGCCGGTATTTCTGTGGAACTGTCGCGTCGTGTAATGTTCCTCACGATTCTTAGAATGACGACTGAAAAATAAAAGCGAGTAGCTTTCATTTTTCTGTCGTCATTCCAAAAATCTGATTTGTTTGTACGATTGATAGTTACAATTATTTCTATTTTATTCTCAGACAAAGACCGCCGACATTTTGGTGGTAGCGATCGGCAAACCGGAGCTGGTCCGCGGTTCCTGGATCAAGCCCGGGGCGGTTGTGATCGACTGCGGCATCAATCCTATCCCAGGTGCCTATTTCTTTATAATGGAACAAACTTTTATTTGTAGATGTAAAAAATATTTGCATAATACGTCATAGCACATGTTCCGCTAAGTGAAAAATAATCTCTTGACTCTTACGCTGACTCTTAGGTGAATACTTACTGCGCGCTTGATATTTGTCAATAAGGCGAATCACATTTAATAAATATCGTAATCATGGATTACGAATTACGATCTAAATATCGAGTGTGTGTAGCATTCGCCCATGCCACGGAAGTTATAACAAGCAACAAATGAGTTCAGGCGTTTTTGTCTAGGATTCAATAACAACATGACTCATGAGATATATTTATTTAGGATGGATGTTTTATGGATTTTAATTATATTTAGTTATGGTGGAGTGTCCCAAATCGCTGTGTGAAAAAGTTCTGACACATAATGAAATCAGACTTGAACTATAGGACTACAGGTAGCCTGTGCGCACTAAAATATCAACCTGTGTCATTTGTCAATATCAGCGGGCGCATGTAAAATGTATGTTATAATTGTAACTGATCTGTAAGGTGGTTTATTGTTTTTCCTCGCGTGAATATTTTGAACGCGTCCGATGAGACAACCAATTAGTCTGGGACTATATTGGCCGGAATCCGTAAGGCCGGGGAAAATTCAGATCACGGAAAATAGAACTCTGCGCTTATACAATAAAGTTTAAAAAGTATACAAGTATACAAAATCGAAAACACAAGACGTGGAGTTTTGCCGGGGAATTCAATGGGTGACGTTGTGGGTTTTGTATTTCTTTAAAAAAAATGTGTTATTTCGGTTCTTAATGTATAATATTGATAGAATATTAACCATTAAATATTCGTTAACGTGCACAAGTGTGGGCAAGTGGTAGGTACCTACAACTTCATAAAACGTCCTATTTTGTGTTCCCTCCAAAACTTCCTAGGAACATTCAGTAAAGCTTCTACCACTTTACTGAATCGACTGACTTGACTCTTTTACTGCACTGACTATTTATTTGAACTTTGACTAGACTTTAGACTTGACAATTTAGGAATACGGTGTTGAAAATTGAAACGAAAATTCTATTTCCCGCCTTTTTAACTTGACACTGGCAAATGGTTTTAAGCCATATATTTAAATTATTAAAAAATCACAAGACATGTCGAGTCAAATGCCAATGTCATATATGACAACTCGACACTTCGATTTTCAACTCTATTATACTAGCGCAGAGTTCTAATTTCTGTGCTCTGAATTATTGCTTTTTGAGCGCGTTGCTGGAGGTGTATGCGGGGTGAGCCGCGGTGGTAGGTACATCAAGACGCGCGTTTGTTATTTTGATTTGAGTGCAGTTTGCCCGTTCTCCTTTGGTCGCTTGTTTTCAATAGGACATCGCTTTGAGTGGGTACAACAATTACTCAATTAGTATCAACTAATTATTAATAATTCACTAGATGCGACAAAAAAGAGCGGTCAGCGGCTGGTGGGAGACGTGGCATACGCGGAGGCGATGCAGGTCGCTGGTCACGTGACGCCGGTGCCGGGCGGCGTGGGGCCCATGACGGTGGCCATGCTCATGCGCAACACCGTACTGGCCGCGCGCCGCCAGCTCGACCGCCTGACCGCGCCCACCTGGCCGCTGCAGGTGTTGCGCCTCAACCCCCTCACACCGGTGCCCAGGTAACTACTAACTGCCGGTGCCGGGCGGCGTGGGGCCCATGACGGTCGTTATGCTCATGCGCAACACCGTATTAGCAGCGCCGCCAGCTCGACCGCCTGACCGCGCCCACCTGGCCGCTGCAGGTGTTGCGCCTCAACCCCCTCACACCGATGCCCAGGTAACTACTAACTGCCGGTGCCGGGCGGCGTGGGGTCCATGGCGGTCATCATGCTCATGCGCAACACCGTGTTAGCAGCGCCGCCAGCTCGACCGCCTTGCCGCGCCCACCTGGCCGCTGCAGGTGCTGTGCCTCAACCCCTTCACAGCAGTGCCCAGGTAACTAGCAACTGGCGGTACCGGGCGACGTGGGGCCCATGACAGTCGTCATGATCATGCGCAACACCGTGCTGGCCGCGCGCCGCCACCTCGACCTCCTGGCCGAGTCCGGCTGGCCTCTGCACGTTCTGTGCCTTAAACCCCTACAGCCTACACCGCACCAGCGCCTTGCACTCTTAGCAAGACCACCATAGAAATACGATTTGTCTACACAAGAATAGACATACTGGCAGATAATATGGACAAATTGAACGCTTTCCTTTATAAATCAATCATTTTTTTTTAGAAAGAAACCATTTCTACAGTGGTCATACTACGCGTGCACGTAACTGGCGCTGCAATCTGTAATTTATTTATATTTCCATTCTTATTTTCCTTACGTATTGTGAAGAATCTGGTGGTAGGTACATATTAGAAGTAAGTTCATATTAGGTACATGTTCACTTAAGTACATACACACTAGAAGGACGCCTATCAATTGTCATTTCAGACCTCCCGTGACCACTGTTGCTTTTAAGTATTCGTTGGGAAAATATTATTTACTATAATATTAGTATTAGTAGTGTATTAGCCTTTGCGTGACTAATACTTTCATGTTACTTTTATTGAATTATAAATGAATCGTCTTGATATCATAAACTGATTGGGTTTGACGTTTATAAGACTACCATTTTACAGTTTTGACATATCGGGACTGGATAGTAAATGTATTGCAAGACTTATTTAGCAGAATCAACCTTCTGACTTTTTGTGTCTGTTGCCAGTGACATCGTGATAGCGCGGTCCCAGAAGCCCAAGGACATCAACCAGCTGGCCTCAGAGATCGGGCTGTTCCCGGACGAGGTGACCCCGTACGGAAACACCAAGGCCAAGATCTCCTTGTCGGTGCTGGACCGCCTCGCGGGGCAGGGCGGCGGGAAGTACATCGTGGTCGCCGGGTATGTATTTTGTGGATATGTGTGATAAATGTTAAAATAAGGTGTGCATGTACCTAATGGAGGAGGAATATTGAATGTGTATAATAAGATTATTTGAAAGCAAGTCAATCACGTTCCGTTAGACATATCGCTAAGATTATGGACTTGATATATATGGCATAATATTCTACATAATAAAACAGATCTTCATTTTAGTTTCTACACCAATAACGCGAATTAACTGTTAAATCGTATAACGTATCGTACAAAAGCGAGAGATTTACTTAATATTAGGTCTTTACCTATGAAATTGGCGTTTTGTATGAAAAAATTTAAACGAATTTTTTCCATGTATTTTTTATTTGTAGTAGTAATTTGTAGTGTAAGTAAGTAAGTAAGTAAGTAAGTAAGTAAGTAGTGTAAGTAAGTAATTTGTGTAGTAGTAAATTGTAGTAGAAGTAATCACCCATGCAATCAATGCATCTTTGCCAACGCAGTGGCAGTTTATTGATGCCCTTCTTAAAGAAATCAGCTGGACGGGAGGCAACAAATTCTTCAAAGGCATTTTGTACTGCCTCTCGGGTATTGAATTTTTTTCCCGCCAAGTGTGGGAAGAATGGATGCCCCAAAAGGAGATCTCCGACCGAGCGAGTTGCTATGCTCAGTCAGGTCGAAGCCCACTTGTATGAATTTCAGATGTCGATATATAGTGCCGATCATAGAAAACTTCGATAGCGCGATTCAGGATTGTGGCGCTAATTGTTCCGCCACATCACTCCCCCCGAAGACCTGAGGTCGAATCTTGAGTCGTCTTGCTTGAGTCGCCAGTGCCAGAGAGTTCCAGTGAGTCGGAACTGTGTTGCTGCTGCACGGGCTCCAGTGAATCGGAGTGCTGCCGTGCGGGCCGATGCTACGTGCTGACAAGGAGAGTGTGCTCTGCTTGCTGACCGGTCGTTTTAGTGAGTGTGTCCGTTGAAGCCGATGAGGGTTCGACCAGGCCGCGGTGCGTTGAGGCTGGTGGTCGAGGTACCCGATTAGGCTGAATTTGGCTGTCATGGTGCGGAGGGGTGGTGAATGATGATGATGATGTCCAGAAGGAGGCGTGTTCTATCGAGGGTCACCAATGTGGGATGAGTGGATGCCCCAAATGGAGATCTCCGACCGAGCGAGGTGCTATGCTCGGTCAGGCCGAAGCCCACTTGTATGAATTTCAGATGTCGATATATAGTGCCGATCATAGAAAACTTCGATAGCGCGATTCAGGATTGTGGCGCTAATTGTTCCGCCACAAAGTTATCCAAATTCTGAAAAAAGTAGTAGTCTGTAGGCGCAAGGTCTGGTGAGTTTGAAATTAGAATTCTTAGCCAAACAAAAATTATTTTGATTTGAAATGGCCAGTACTGCAGAACGGCAATTTCATAGGTAAAGACCTATTATTTACAGAAGTGACCGCAACGACTGAAGACGTTGTATGACTACGTGTTTACACGTGAGTATCTGTGCGTGCGCACTATTCAACAGCGCTGTTAAGCGATTTTCATCTTTTGCCTAGTCGAACGGCAGTTATTCGATAGTACCTATATTCGTAGTAATAGGTCTTTACCTATGAAATTGCCGTTCTGCAGTACTGGCCATTTAAAATCAAAATAATTTTTGTTTGGCTAAGAATACTAATTTCAAATTAATTTTATTTTAAAAACATGGAATTCATTTTCCAAAAGTAGTCATTTGTTTATTGATTAGTGTTACATTTTCATCGCATTTCAATCTTTTTCGTCATCATGGATACGTTAAAATTTCGAGTAATTATGGAATATGAGTACCGTCGTGGCAGCAACGCGGCACAAGCAGCACGCAACATCAACGACGTTTACGGAGCTAACACTACAAACCAACGCACCACCTATTATTGGTTTGCTCGCTTCCGTTCTGGAAATTACGACCTGAAAAATGAACCTCGCGGTCGTCTGAAGACTTTGGTCGACAATGACGAATTAAAGGCGATTGTGGAAGTTGATGATACACAATCTACGGCTGAATTAGCAGCAGCTTTCGACGTTAGCGTCAAAACAATATTGGTCCATTTGCGTTAAATTAGCAAGGTAAAAAATCTTGACAAATGGGTGCCCCATGACCTCAATGATCGCCAGCACGAAGTACGCGTCGAGACGTGCCTTGCACTGCTCAACAGACACACAAATGAAGGAATATTGAACCGCATTGTCACCTGCGATGAAAAATTGATTCTGTTTGATAACCGCAAGCGCTCAGCAAGTTGGTTGGATCCTGGTTCAGCACCTAAGCAATGCCCTAAATGAAAACTTACCCCTAGAAAAGTGATGGTCACTGTTTGGTGGTCTAGCGCCGTGTGATTCATCACAGCTTCTTACCAAACGGGGTGAGCATTACTGCAGATGTGTACTGTGAAGAACTGAACACAATGATGGAGAAGCTGGCACATCTCCAACCAGCATTGGTCAATCGCTCGTCTTCGCTGCTCCTGCACGACAACGCACGACCTCATACTGCACAGCAGACGGTCTCCAAGTTGCAAGAACTAGGGTTGGAAGCTCTCCGTCATCCGCCCTACTCACCAGACCTTGCGCCTACAGACTACTACTTTTTCCAGAATTTGGATAATTTCTTAGCGGCGAAAAAAATTCCCGAGAGGCAGTACAAAATGCCTTTGAAGAATTTGTTGCCTCCCGTCCAGCTGATTTCTTTAAGAAGGACATCAATAAACTGCCACTGCGTTGGCAAAGATGCATTGATTGTATGGATGCTTACTTCGATTAATACAAATAAAAAATACGTGAAAAAAATTCGTTTAAATTTTTTCATACAAAACGGCAATTTCATAGGAGATAAAGATAAGATAAAGACCTAATATGAATAAAATTGAGCACTTAACTTCTCAATAAAATTAAAATTTGGAAGAAAATTAAAACTATATTATAAATTAAATCGTAATAAACTGAAAAACAATTCGACTGTACGAGTAAAGGAATTATTCCTCGTAGGTACACTTTCTTAGTAGATACAATTTGAAAAAAGTTCGCCTTTTGCCTTATATTAGGTCATTACATATTAATGACGTTTTGTAAAGAAGGAACATAAAGTCGTTTTTTATTAAACATAATATATTTATTTAATTACAGTATATACCATTGCTATCTATGCACTTTTGCCATCTTATATGTAGTTCATTGATTCCTTTACTAAAAAAACCATTCGGACAGGAATCATTAAAATCTTTGATGGCGCTTTGGACCGCCCCATCGGAGTTTAATTTTTCCCTTGCAAGAAGTTATCCAAATTTCGAAAAAAATGGTAATCTGTTGGAGCAAGGTCCGGGGAGTACGTTGGATGACATTCCAATTGAAGCTCCTCTAATTTGACTGGTTCGCCAGGGTTCATCTATTGCGATGAGCGTTTCCTACTCGTATTATCGTACAGGATCCACTTTTCATCACAGGTAATGATTCAATTTAAAATCCCTTCATTATTGTGCCGGTTGAGTAATGTAACACAGCAGTCGACGCGCATTTGTCATTTTGCTGCACTCAATTCATGAGGTACCCACCTTTCAAGCTTTTTCACCTTTCCAATTTGCTTCAAAACTCTTTTAATCCAAAAGAGTTTTATCACTAACATAGTCATAGGATACTCATTCCAACTACCTGTCCGATAGTTGTGGAATGATATACGGGTATGCGACCCCGGCTTCCCTAGCTATTACTGTCCTATTCCTTGCCCTCCTGGACGGTAATATCCTACATTACCTATATCCTAGTCTAACTTACCAATTTTTCTTTTCACACTACCTATCCTTCCCTTTCCCTATTCCTACTCTCTCCGCCAATCCAACGTCTGCCGCGCGGATGGATGCATGGCTAGGGGCAAGCTCTAGTCGTTAGCGTGCCAACTGCCCTGGGACCAGGCGCACCCAGAATTAGGCCAGCCTTACCCTGGCATGCGGGGCTCTGCTGGGGTGGACAAACCTTTCCCTTGCTACTCGTGGGAACGCAATGAATAATCACAAAAATAATTTGATTACCCAAAATGGCGGCGATGTGGTTCGCCACCCATCACGTCTCGTTTCTCGCTGGGGCGAAAAGCGGCCCATGGAAAGCCGCTTCGCTACGTTGAATGTAAGAGGAGGAATGGATGGTAAGGTAGATGAGGTATGTATGATGGATGAACGATGCATAGATATTCTCTATGCGTGAACGAAACCAATAGGAAAGGATGTGATACCACGGTTCATGGTCCCTACACGGCATACTGGTCGGGAGTTCCCCAAACCAGCCGAGGCTGTCAGGGAGTTGGTGTGATTCTTTCCTCTCGAATAGTTGAATGTGTGATAGAGCATGAATGTGTAAGCCCAAGACTCCTCTGGATTAGGTTAAAAGTCGGACTCACTCGCTTGTTTATCTTTGGGGTCTATGCACCGACGGATCTACGCGGAGGTGGGTCATTAAAAGCCCAACAAGAGAGAGAGGAATTTTGGGATAACATGAAAGAAGTCTTGAATAAATGCGGAGAAAATGAACGGATCGCGATGTTAGGGGATTTTAATGGGTGGGTTGGAGTAAAGCGTGATGGGTATGAAGGAGTTCTGGAGACGTTTGGGGACGAGAGAGTGAATGACAACGGGAGAAGCCTGCTTGAAGCATGCTTGGAATGGAATCTTTGCGTGGCCAACACAATGTTTGACCACAAAAAGATCCATTTGTATAAAACAGATGAGGGTGAGTCTAGAAGTATGATTGATTTTGCAATTGTGGATGAAAGACTGAGGAAGAAAGTACTAGACACTCGGGCATACCGCGGTGTAGGCCTCGACACAGACCACTTCCTGGTCATAGCCCGAATGCGTGGCCTCTTTAAACGGTGGCGACACCGAAGGGCCAAGCCTACGAGTGTTCTGGACAGACTAAAAGTGGAAAATCTCCAAGTAAAAGAAAAGAAAGACGAGTATGTAGAGAAACTGAAAGAAAGTTTTAAAGGCATAGAAGAGATAAGTGTGATTGAAGATTTTTGGGAGACATTTAAGAAAGGGGTCGTGAAAGTTGCTATTGAGGTATGCGGTGTAGCAAAAAGAAGGAAAGGAAGAAAGAACTATAATGTGTGGATGGATAAAAATGTACAAAGGGCTGTACAAGAAAAGAAGAAGGCGTGGTTGGATAGGTTAGCAACAAAAGCTAACCAAAAAGTTAAAAAGGCAACGGATGATGAGATAAAGGAAGCAAGAACGAAGTATAAAAGATTGAAATCAGCAGCGAAAGAAGTTGTGTCTAGAAAGAAAGAAGAACGAAAGGATGATTTTGATAGAAGACTCACTGAAGATTTCCAGTCAAGCATCAAGTTTTTCTGGAAATCCATCAAAACAGCCAGAGGAAAAATTTCTACCTCGGAGCTGAGTACAATCAGGAGTCAAGATGGGAGCATTATAAAAGGCGAAGAATGTGTGTTAAAGAGATGGAAAGAGTATTTTGAAAGTTTGTTTGAAAGAGAGGAAGTGCAGGTACAACATCCGGCATCTTCCATGGAATCTAATTTAAATGTTGATGAAAGTGAGATAAGCATGGATGAAATAGTGAAAGCGTTGAAAAGTATGAGATTAGGTGAGGCTGCAGGGTATGACAGAATTACCGCCGAGATGCTGAGGGCTGGACAACGCATAGTGGCTAGCCAGCTGTACCGCCTTTTCAATTTGTGCTGGCGAAATGGGAAAGTACCGGGAGACTGGTGCAAAGCCGTAATCGTGCCATTATTTAAGGGAAAAGGATCACGGCAGGACTGCATAAATTACCGCGGTATAAGTCTTCTCAGTGTCGTCGGGAAATTGTATGCGAAAGTATTGATTGAAAGGGTTGTGAATGAAACAGACGAAAAAGTATGGGATGCACAAGCGGGATTTAGAAAGGAAATGGGATGTACGGATCAGGTCTTTTCATTGCGACGCATAGCCGAAAAGTATTTGGCTAAAAACAAGGTCTATTGCACGTTCGTGGATCTTGAAAAGGCCTATTATAGGTGAGGAATGAATTGTGGTCAGTGTTCATTGTCCGTGAACGGGGTGAGCAGTATCCTTATACGAGCATTGCAATCTCTTTATAGGGATTCTAGATTCTATAAATGGGGCATTCACCGAATGGTTTAATATCGAAAAAGGTGTTAGACAGGGATGTGTAGCGTCACCGTGGCTATTTAATCTGTTCATGAACAATTGATTGACAGATTTAAAAGAGAATGAAAGTGGGTTGAGAATGAATGAGCTACTCGTCAAATGTTTTCTCTATGCTGATGACCAAGTATTACTTGCGTCTTCGGCCGAGGAGTTTCAGGAGATGGTAACTGCTATGAGTGGAGCTTTTGTTAGAAAGGGAATGAAGATGAATGTAAAGAAGATGAAAGTGATGGTGTTTGAAAGAGATGAGGCAGTGACAGACTGCAATATCGTGATTGGAGATGAACAAATTGAACAGGTGATTGACTTTGTGTATCTAGGATCAAAGTTTACAAGAGATGGAAAGTGTGAGAGTGATATTGAAAGAAGAGTGAATGCAGGAAACAGGGTCAATGGAGCTTTGCACTCCTTTATGAACAGTCCGAAGGTGTCTAACAAGGCTCGTTTGGCTGTGCATGAGGGAATGTTAGTTCCGACACTCATGTACGGAAGTGAAAGTTGGGTACGACAGAAGAAACATGAAAACAGAATAAATGCAGTTGAGATCAGAGCGTTAAGAAGTATGATAGGAGTTAAACTGAGTGACAGGATAAGAAATAGTGAGATAAGGAAACTTTGTGGTCTGAAAGAAGATGTAGTGACAAAAATTGAGAAAGGTATGCTGAGATGGTTTGGTCATGTCGAGAGAATGAATGAAGAACGATTGACGAAAAAAGTGTATAAGGCGAGTGTGAATGGAAGTGTTGGAAGGGGTAGACCTAGGCGGACGTTTCGAGACCAAATCGGGGATGTCTTGCAAAAAGGCCAGGTCAAGAGTACCCTAAACCGAAGAGCATGTATGAAGAGAATAATGAAAGTGGACGAAGCGAAACAAGTATGTAAGGATCGTAGCAAGTGGAAAGAAGTGATCTCTGCCTACCCCTACGGGAAAGAGGCGTGATTATATATATATATATATATATATATATATATATATATATATATATATGTAATATGTATGTATCACTAACACCGCAGCCTGCAGCTAACTCGGACGTAGTTTGCGATGGATCCGCTTCCACAATTCTTCATTATCAACTTTGGTCTTCGGCCGTCCACGGGACTTGTTCTGCAGGTCGAAATTTCTAGAACGAAAACGTTGGAACCAAAAACGCACTGTGTTTTCTTTTGCGACATCGCCGCCATACACATCACTAATCCTTCGAGCCATTTCTGCAGCACTGGTGCCACGGTGGAACTCGTACTCGAAAATAATACGATATTTCAAGTTTTCCATTTTGTAAACACAGTGACGCAAAGAAAAACCCAAAAGAGGAAAAAACAAATTATTTACGGTTTTCGAAACACAAATCATAGGTAAAGAACTAATATTTTGAGGCTGTTTAGACACTGGTCGAGCAAGAACTTTGCCGATATTGTACATACGAATTCGGCTTTCTCATTATTCATTCACATTACTCATGGCAATTGATATCAATTATTATTTCATTTGAAATGAGCTCACGTGTTATAAGCGAAAGCGTTGGTACTTGGAAACCCCCAAATGAAAGCGGGCTCCTATTATTTTTCTTAGAATACCTACTCGACCCGTTATATACAAAACAATGGCTTCACCGAAATCAATCCTTGATCTTTACAAATTATATTGTTGGCAAACTCGACAGTCGGCACTCGACTCACATCTATATCTAGTCTTGCCATAAATAATGAAACAAAGAAAAAAATATTTTCCATTGCAAATAACATTTATTACTTTTACAGTGTGTTAGTTTAATACATTAATATAAAACAATTTCAAATATAAAAAGCTTAAACTTAAGTCCTTTAAACGTTGAGGCCTGTAATCAATAGAAGAACTCGCAAGAACACGCACTCTTTCCATGGGAAAATTCTTCGCTGCCAATCGTACGGATTGTTTTAGTGACTCCAAATTATCATGGCGTTTAGAGCAAGCCGTACTCTCTAAAACTGACCATAAATCATAATCCAGCGGATTAAGGTCGGGACTAGACGACGGTCAGTCTTCAGCTCTGATGAAATCCGAAACGTTCGTTTCCAACCAACACTGCGTAGACCGAGCTTTATGACCCGGTGCCGAGACTTGCTGGAAGGACCATTCTTGGTTATTGAACATGGTGTTGTTAAGGGGCTTCATTACCTTCTCAAGAATGGCATCTTGATATACTTGTGCCGATGTTTTGATACCTTTTTCACAAAATTCACATCACTAAAGTCGGATAGTGCCTACGTTGCACTCTGTCGACAAATTGGGAAGCTTCCTTAGAGCTTTGAGCATAAATACGGTAATTTTGTTTGTTAAAATGTTGCTCAATTGTAAAAAAATTCTCATCCGTAAACGAAATTTTTCTGTGACCTCCCTTTGCGTACCGCTTCAGTAGTTGTTTCGATTTTACCACCCACTCTTTTATAAATTATCAGTTAAGAAAGTATCAGTACGTCTCTTATAGGCTGCAAGTCCTAAGTCATCTTTTAAAATACGCGACATGGTTCTAGGTGCTATCTTCATTTCCCGAGATAAAATCTTTTGCTTTCGGACAGGATTTCTTCGAATTCTTTCCCTTACTGATTTGACCACCTTTTTCGTACGAACACTACGTGGACGGCCAGACCTTTTTCTGTCACAAACAGAGGAGGTCTCATTGTACCTATTAATAGCCCGGTACACAAACATTTTACTAATACCAAGCGTATGGAGAGTTTTAAAAATTGCATTTGGCTCCATATCTACTTTGTGTAATGCAATCACAGCGATTCTTTATCACCCACCCCATTTTAATATCACAAAATATTGTACAATGTATTGGCGTCAAAATGAGAAAACTCAATGCTTCCAGCAAGACTCGGCGCCGGGTCATAAAGCTCGGTCTACGCAGTCTTGGTTGGAAACGAACGATTCGGACTTCATCAGAGCTGAAGACTGCCCGTCGCTTAGTCCCGATCTTAATCCGCTGGATTATGATTTATGGTCAGTTTTAGAGAGTACGGCTTGCTCTAAACGCCATGATTGGCAGTGAAGAATTTTCCCATGGAAAGAGTGCGTGATTCTATTGATAACTGGCCTCAACGTTTAAAGGACTGTATTGCAGCCAATGGAACTTCGAATAAGCTTTTTATATTTTAATTTGTTTTATATTTATGTATTAAACTAACACACTGTAAAAGTAATAAATGTTATTTGCAATAGAATTTTTTTTTCTTTGTTTCAGTATTTATGGCAAGACTAGGTAATATATAAAAGAAAGGCGTGTTAGTTACACTATTTATAACAAGAACGGCTGAACCGTTTTGGCTGAAAATTGGTGGGGATGTAGCTTATAACCAGGAGACGAACATCCTATGTGTATACTTAAGTGGCCCGCCGAGTTTGTGAAAGTGGACGAAGCGAAACAAGTATGTAAGGATCGTAGCAAGTGGAAAGAAGTGATCTCTGCCTACCCCTACGGGAAAGAGGCGTGATTATATATATATATATATATATATATATATATATATATATATATATATATATATATATATATATATATATATATATATATGTAATATGTATGTATCACTAACACCGCAGCCTGCAGCTAACTCGGACGTAGTTTGCGATGGATCCGCTTCCACAATTCTTCATTATCAACTTTGGTCTTCGGCCGTCCACGGGACTTGTTCTGCAGGTCGAAATTTCTAGAACGAAAACGTTGGAACCAAAAACGCACTGTGTTTTCTTTTGCGACATCGCCGCCATACACATCACTAATCCTTCGAGCCATTTCTGCAGCACTGGTGCCACGGTGGAACTCGTACTCGAAAATAATACGATATTTCAAGTTTTCCATTTTGTAAACACAGTGACGCAAAGAAAAACCCAAAAGAGGAAAAAACAAATTATTTACGGTTTTCGAAACACAAATCATAGGTAAAGAACTAATATTTTGAGGCTGTTTAGACACTGGTCGAGCAAGAACTTTGCCGATATTGTACATACGAATTCGGCTTTCTCATTATTCATTCACATTACTCATGGCAATTGATATCAATTATTATTTCATTTGAAATGAGCTCACGTGTTATAAGCGAAAGCGTTGGTACTTGGAAACCCCCAAATGAAAGCGGGCTCCTATTATTTTTCTTAGAATACCTACTCGACCCGTTATATACAAAACAATGGCTTCACCGAAATCAATCCTTGATCTTTACAAATTATATTGTTGGCAAACTCGACAGTCGGCACTCGACTCACATCTATATCTAGTCTTGCCATAAATAATGAAACAAAGAAAAAAATATTTTCCATTGCAAATAACATTTATTACTTTTACAGTGTGTTAGTTTAATACATTAATATAAAACAATTTCAAATATAAAAAGCTTAAACTTAAGTCCTTTAAACGTTGAGGCCTGTAATCAATAGAAGAACTCGCAAGAACACGCACTCTTTCCATGGGAAAATTCTTCGCTGCCAATCGTACGGATTGTTTTAGTGACTCCAAATTATCATGGCGTTTAGAGCAAGCCGTACTCTCTAAAACTGACCATAAATCATAATCCAGCGGATTAAGGTCGGGACTAGACGACGGTCAGTCTTCAGCTCTGATGAAATCCGAAACGTTCGTTTCCAACCAACACTGCGTAGACCGAGCTTTATGACCCGGTGCCGAGACTTGCTGGAAGGACCATTCTTGGTTATTGAACATGGTGTTGTTAAGGGGCTTCATTACCTTCTCAAGAATGGCATCTTGATATACTTGTGCCGATGTTTTGATACCTTTTTCACAAAATTCACATCACTAAAGTCGGATAGTGCCTACGTTGCACTCTGTCGACAAATTGGGAAGCTTCCTTAGAGCTTTGAGCATAAATACGGTAATTTTGTTTGTTAAAATGTTGCTCAATTGTAAAAAAATTCTCATCCGTAAACGAAATTTTTCTGTGACCTCCCTTTGCGTACCGCTTCAGTAGTTGTTTCGATTTTACCACCCACTCTTTTATAAATTATCAGTTAAGAAAGTATCAGTACGTCTCTTATAGGCTGCAAGTCCTAAGTCATCTTTTAAAATACGCGACATGGTTCTAGGTGCTATCTTCATTTCCCGAGATAAAATCTTTTGCTTTCGGACAGGATTTCTTCGAATTCTTTCCCTTACTGATTTGACCACCTTTTTCGTACGAACACTACGTGGACGGCCAGACCTTTTTCTGTCACAAACAGAGGAGGTCTCATTGTACCTATTAATAGCCCGGTACACAAACATTTTACTAATACCAAGCGTATGGAGAGTTTTAAAAATTGCATTTGGCTCCATATCTACTTTGTGTAATGCAATCACAGCGATTCTTTATCACCCACCCCATTTTAATATCACAAAATATTGTACAATGTATTGGCGTCAAAATGAGAAAACTCAATGCTTCCAGCAAGACTCGGCGCCGGGTCATAAAGCTCGGTCTACGCAGTCTTGGTTGGAAACGAACGATTCGGACTTCATCAGAGCTGAAGACTGCCCGTCGCTTAGTCCCGATCTTAATCCGCTGGATTATGATTTATGGTCAGTTTTAGAGAGTACGGCTTGCTCTAAACGCCATGATTGGCAGTGAAGAATTTTCCCATGGAAAGAGTGCGTGATTCTATTGATAACTGGCCTCAACGTTTAAAGGACTGTATTGCAGCCAATGGAACTTCGAATAAGCTTTTTATATTTTAATTTGTTTTATATTTATGTATTAAACTAACACACTGTAAAAGTAATAAATGTTATTTGCAATAGAATTTTTTTTTCTTTGTTTCAGTATTTATGGCAAGACTAGGTAATATATAAAAGAAAGGCGTGTTAGTTACACTATTTATAACAAGAACGGCTGAACCGTTTTGGCTGAAAATTGGTGGGGATGTAGCTTATAACCAGGAGACGAACATCCTATGTGTATACTTAAGTGGCCCGCCGAGTTTGTTTGTACGTTCGCGATAATCTCAAAAACTACTGAAAGGATTTTCATTCATTTACATTTACCGACGATGGTTCCTTAGGAAGGTTTAAGTCGATAATAATTTGTTAAGGTTTTGTGGATTTTATTTGATTTATGACGATAATTGTTGAAGGTGTCGGAAAATATAATAGATTTTTTCTATTATAAAAATTCATAATAGAAAAAATCTATTATAAAGTAGGTAAGTATATATTTTTACTCTGTGCTATTACTATATTGCAGGTATATTTGCTAAAGAGGTTTTTTGCCACGAACACTGTCCCTCGCGGGCGAAGCTGCGGGCAAAAGCTAGTATTATATAATAATAATAGCTCCCACTCCGATTTTGGTGGCTGTGGCTGGTTTACGTTGAAACCAATCCGGCTACGCAGAAGTTATTTTATAGTGCCCAAGTGTGAGCGCAGTACCTACGGGTTCGGATGACCGATCACATGACTGGCGAGATATCGGGAGCGGGACGAACTTTTTACATGCTCATCCGACGCATGGATCTTTCTTTTTAGACAATCGGGTGATCAGCTGCATTGTCCTAACCAGACTCGAAAATAACATTATTTTCTGTTCCAACGCGGAAATCGAACCCATGACTTCCAGAGTCAAGCTCTAAATCACTAGACTACAGAGGCGTTTTATTGCTGCCATACATACTTACCTAAAGTGTGGTATTGAGAAAAATATGACGTTACATTTTTATCATGCCTGGGTTCTGTTCTTCTGATAAGAAGTTTCTTTTGAAAATGAGTAACCAATGTAAATATTATACTACCCAATAAACTCATATTTTGTATAATCTAGTTTTCATCAGATAAGCGCTATGTTGCTAAGCAATGTGTAGAGAAAAGATTTACATTATTGTACATTTATTTAAAAAAAAACTTAGGCCTTTTCATTCGTTATTGGATGATTTATACAGCATTCTCCAAGCGAAGTAACCACTTATGAAATACTGTAGTGCCCGGGACAGTTGGTTTTCAAATGTCGTATGGTTGCCCAAGCACATACGGCATTCTCACAACATAGTGAGCCTAGTCCAGAGGAAATGACTGGTCAATACGTCTGAGGTCAACCATGTGCGGGTTTCATCAGGATGTTTTCCTTCACCGTTAGAGCATCCGTATCTTGTACTTGAGATCTGAAGTAGTCAAAAAATTTATAGCACTATAGATATTGTGTAATATTACTCGTATTAGAAAATAACCCTTCCTCGGCAGTCGGATAGATTATAGCTTTTGGGTAAATTACAAAATTGTTCCCCTTGAATTACAATTTATTAAATAACTTAAAACACTTTGTTACAACTTTCCCGGTTCTATTGTAAACACCTATTCCAGCATCACGCCCACACCGTTGGGCGAAGGCAAAAGCACGACGCTGCTGGGTCTGGTGCAGGCGCTGAGTGCGCACCGCGGCCGCAACGCCTTCGCCGTCATGCGCCAGCCCAGCCAGGGACCCACCTTCGGCGTCAAGGGCGGCGCCGCGGGAGGGGGCTACTCTCAGGTCCAAAAATATTTTTTTATAAAGCATATCTCCGGAATTATATGTCTGGTAGATACTTATTAGAATTTAGTTGAGATTGCCCAAACTATTCATAACAGCATTTTTACTACTCAATCTTTGCGCTGCCGCGCTCTCGGATATCTGTTAAATGAGACCGCCCAAAGTCTTCACGAGAGCATGGTTTCGTATTGCTCCACAGACACAAGTGAGCCTGAAGGACGAAAAATTGCTTAACAATATAATGTATTGGTGATACAGGTGATACCGATGGAGGACCTCAACCTCCACCTCACAGGCGACATCCACGCGGTGACCGCCGCCAATAACTTGCTTGCCGCGCAGTTGGACGCCCGCATCTTCCACGAGCTCACGCAGAAGGATGGCCCTTTGTACGACAGACTCGTGCCCAGGATCAAGGGAGTGAGAAAGTTCTCCGCGATCCAGCTGCGAAGGCTTAGGAGATTGGGTATCGATAAGACCGACCCAGATTCGCTTACGCCAGAGGAGAGAACCAAGTTCGCGAGACTGGATATCGACCCGAAGAAGGTTATGTGGAACAGAGGTTTGTAACGACGAAAAAAAGTATAGTTCTTTTTGCAGTATACTGCTGTACCTGTACCCAACGGACGTTGTTCTGTCTTAACTATGAACTGGAACAAATAAATAACTACCAACAATTACTCCTAAAACCTACATCGACTATCTACTTATACACCTACTACCTACACCTATGCCTACACCTACATCTATAACCTACAGGCGACAGGTGATGTGTGAAAGAGTTATCGACCACAACTGACAAAAACAATGGGTAAAAAATAAAGGGTTTTAATTATAATAATAATAATAATAATACTATGGACGCTTCACACCACGTCAATCTGGCCCCGTGCTAAGTATCCGAAGAACTTGTGTTACAGGTACCAGAAAACGGGAAGTATATTTAATACTTTTATACTATACATATATTTAAGATTTTTATTATATTATACACATATTTAATACACATCCATGACCCAGGAACATAGAAAAACTTTTTGTTCCTTCGGCGGGATTCGAACCCGCGACCCCCGGCTTGAGCACCAACGCGCTGAACCACTGAGCCATAGAGGTCGTTTTATTAATTATGTATTAATTAATTATGTATTTTTAATGTCAGATTTAGCTTTAATTTATTAATTTAGCTTTTAGAGAATGAACGCTTTAAAGTTGATTATCTCGCAAACGGATACCTAAATAAAAAAAATTTCTTACAAACCTCTTAATGTTTTTAAAGGACCTGATACCCCCTACTATGGGGTAGACGCGAGAAAAAAAACATCCCCACTTTACGTACTTACGTACGAGGTACTCCGAAACTCAACAAAGACCTCGATCGGATAATGATTCCAAAGTAAATATTGTTTTACAGTGGTGGACTTGAACGACAGATATCTTCGTAAGGTGACGGTCGGTCAGTCGCCCACCGAAAAAGGGTTCACGCGCGAGACGAGCTTCGACATATCAGTGGCGTCAGAGATCATGGCGGTGCTGGCCCTGGGCAAGGACCTGGAGGACATCAAGCACAGGCTCGCCAACATGGTGGTCGCGCTCGACAAGCGCGGAAACCCCGTCACCGCTGATGATCTCGTTAGTTTCATTTTCTATATACATGGAAGGTTATTTTTAAATATCTTTGACTATAGGGCCCTAAAGGTACCATAACATTGTTCATCAAATAATGCGTGTAATTGACCGTGACATACCTCACTTTGTTAATGCTGAGTCTAAAGCCACCTAAATGTTGAGCTGTTGCATTTATTATATAAGCTGGTAGAATTTTGTATCATATATCCCTCTTTTAAAACTTCACAGCATATTAAACCAATTAATTCAAAGTAACCTATGGAATAAGAACGTCCTTTCTTCCAGGGTATAACGGGTGCGTTGCTGGTGTTGCTGCGGGAGGCCGTAGAGCCGACCCTGATGCAGACTCTGGAAGGGACGCCGGTGCTGGTCCACACGGGGCCCTTCGCCAATATCGCGCACGGCTGCTCCTCCATCATCGCCGACAAGATCGCCATGAAACTCACCAAGGATACCGGCTATGTCGCCACGGAAGCCGGATTCGGATCTGATATTGGTATGTTTAATGTTACTTATTAAAGACCTTTACACATTATTGTATAGTCTGTAGTCCTAAATAGCGCTTGCATATAGTGCTAAATACGAATGTAAGGGTTCTAGTACCTGTATCCGTTGAATATATACTACCCAGTCATATTATCACTGCACCTCGCTGGAATACGACGCGCATCCCGCTACCCCCGCACTCGCTTCATGTCGTTTTGGCATTGGTTGTCGCCAAAATTACAACACCTTTGTGAAGTAGCAATGTCGCTGACTATTTAGTAATGTTAGCCATCTTACATCACTGATGATGACTGTTATGGTCAGGTATGGAGAAGTTCTTCGACATCAAGTGCCGCGCCAGCACGGACCGGCCACACTGCGTCGTCATCGTGAGCACGGTGCGCGCGCTCAAGATGCATGGCGGCGGCCCGCCCGTCATCGCGGGGCAGCCGCTCAGCGACGTTTACGTGCAAGTGAGATAGCATGCTTACAGTACGGCCTTCGAATGAGACGGCTCTTGATATTCTGATAGTAATTCTGGCGGCAGCCCGTCCGTCAGCGCGGGGCATCCGCTCAGCGACATCTACGTACAAGTGAAATAGCATGCCTATAAACTTACTGTACGCACGTCGAACAAGACGGCATTCAATATTCTTATCTTATCTATCTCAAATGCTCGTCACACAGTTTTTGTAAGAGAATTCCTTCGAAACACAGCTTGACCTTTTTACATGACATTTGAAGGAGATTCGTATGAGAATAGGGGGTATAAATATTGGGGGTATCAAATAGCTTACACTAAGCTATTTTATACCCCCAAGCTAATTTTTATTATATTATTATGATTTGGCATTAAAAATACATACTGGGTGATTTTTTATTTGGTTTCAATACAAACAGGGTATTATAGGTACATGAAGAGCACTATGGTAAACCTAGTTCTATTTTCTCACTTGGTGAAAATTTGTTTTAAAACAACGCACTACGAATTTGAAATCATTTTATTTAAAAAGCGAAAAAATTATAAAAATATTGAAATTACCAATGATTTCAAAACTAAGGATGCTGGATGGGCTATGAGTGCTATGACGTACATTTGACAGAACAAATCTTCATACAAGAAAAAGGTACGCCATCTTGATTTTAAATGTCAAAATTCACATGTCAAAATGGCCCCAAACAACTCGCAAAAGTGGGGCCTTTAAGCGGGGATAGTTTTTGCCTCGACATGCCTCGTCTGACCCTATGTATGCTAAGATCTTTAAAAATAAGCATCGGATTTTGATGCGGGTTGTTTAACATAGATAGAGTGATTCAAGAGGAAGGTTTGTATGTATATAACATGCATAATATAGTAGAGAAACAGTTATAATTTTAGAGATTACTAATGTCGTAAATAAGCACATTTTGCGCTTACATTGCAAACGCTGGCTGAACCCTACGAGATAGATCAAAAAAATATACTAGGTACAGTATTGTACACCTTAAAAAGGTATACAAAAAAGTCCGCAATGGTATATGTATATCTCTTAGGGATAACCCACAATAACCATTTCATATCCTTTACTTTTTACGAGAAATCATAGCTTATTTACGAAGCGATTTTAAGCAATACAGCATTAATCCTTATCCAATTAAGTACCTTAAATACATTGTGCATGTAATATAGATCAATAAGGCCCTTTATAGCATGTTATTTAAATGATATTTTCGAAGATATTACAGATTTAAAATGCAGGGACATGCCTTGGTGTTGCGACCGGCCGGGTGTTTGCGCTTCTGCATCGCGCTATCGAAAACGCTATATGACGTATACTATAAGAGGCTCACGAATAGTCTTCGTTCGTTTAATCAACTAGCCTATCGGAGGTATAGCCTAGACTATAACTATCTTCCTAGGCTATATCCGACGTAGCTACAGCGGTCTTAACCCGACCGTTAGCGTAGACCATTTCTAAAAAAAAATCTTCGTTCATTAGTACAATGATCGAAGACTGCCCTAATAATAATTACAGGTAGCGGCACGAAACTTTAGCGCTGACCGTTATTGCGCAGAAGTCAAAAATTAGGTCTCTCAGGGGGGCTAGAGGGACGGAGGGTGCTTGTGCGTAGCGCCGATTGGCTAGCCAGTCGTACTCCGTCCCCCGCCGTGATACGACGCTCCGCGGTCTTCTGACTGTACAGTCGCGTTCTAAAATCTAATGTTATTGCCGTTCATTGTTATTGTTTTTTGTTAAGTTTGAGTTCGATTGTTATTGTTAGTTTTTATTATCAAATTTGTTTGTGACTTTAAACAGTAAACATGCCTAGAAGAAATACTGTTTTGAAAAGACAGGCACGAAAAATGGTGTATGACGTGCATTGTTTTGTTAAAAAAGAAACCAATGAATTGATTGATTCTTTAAAGCAAATAAAAAGTGAGATTGATGAAGCAACGAGTATTTTGCTCAGTCATTCGAATGACAACACGATAAGACAAACTGCAGACGTTATTAACAACTCCCTTTTATTAAAGTTATAATTGTATTGCGTGCGCGACTGTACCCATGCGCAGCTATCCCCTCTACATTTCGCTCAGCGCTAAACTAACGTGCCGCTACTTGTAAGAATTGTCCACGAACATAGTTGATCAGTTTTGTTGGAATGTCAAATAACGTTTGAATGGCAAATTTAACGATAAATTAAACTATAATTACGTATCTTAAATTTGCCGCCATATTAATTTTATTAAATATATACTGCTCCTTTTTATATAATATATCAAGCGGTCTCGCAGTCGAGTCGAGATGATAGGGACCCGTTTTTACCCTAAAAACAATTTCCATATTGTATACGAAAGTAATGAAGTATATTGCAGTCAGTAGAGTTATTTGCTGAATAAGTTTTTTTTCCAACAACACGCGGGCGAGCCGCGGGCAAAAGCTAGTTCTAATATATACATATACAAATAAATAAAATTAAAGTGTCTGTTTGTAATTTAACATTAAGAGCTTTTATAAATATATAGAGCTAAAGTAAAGTAAGATCTATGCAATCAAAACTTTACACGTTTAATAAGTCTGCTACTGGGAACATATCCTGAAAATTTCATTTATCTGGTATAATCCAATCCCAAGTTATGAGAGTTCAAAAAATCGAAGAAAAGGTGGTCTGGTAGTGCCCTTGCGCTTCGCTTGGCTCGTCTTGGCCCGTGCCCCCAGATTTGGTCAAGGTACATTCTTCTTTGCATAAGAGTTACAAGGGAATTTTTTTGAGAAGTATTTCATACGGTAATCGTTTCCGTTCAACATTAAAATAAAATAGTACGATGAAACTATACTTCCGGGTTCCGAGTCGTGAACTAAGGAACCCTAAAAACCGGTTTGAATAACAACATTAGATACTTCCGCGAACTTGTTTATTTTATGGCATAAGCGGCCATAAAACTTCAAAACCACGGTGTGTTGTTACCTAACCGTCGCGCGTCGATCCTCAAATAGCAGGCCAAGGTTATTATATTTGCCACGCCTCTGACTGTTCCTATGGCTAAAAATGCCTTCGACGAATGTACGTGATGCCATTGCATTTTGTAAAATAAAAAAATCTTAACATTTATTTAAATTTTCGGGTAAGTATTTTATATTACACTATACAAAAGGGAAGCAAACAGTTTAAAAATAATATTAGGTCATAGACGTATATATTATAGACGAGTGAGGCAAAAAGTGTCTCCAGTTAAATGGCCCCTTTTTTAACTTTTTGGGGCCATTTTGACATTTGAAATATGGTGAAAACAGGATGGCGTAACTTTTTCTTGTATGAAGATTTGTTCTGTCAAATGAACGTCATAGCCCATCTTGAGTTTTGAAATCTTTGTATTAGGTATATTCTTAAAACTAAAACAGAGAAAAAGACATTTAACAGTAAATCAAAAAGCAAATAAAAAAATCGGTTGTCTGTAAAGTCGGTTTACTGATGATAGTTGAACGTGACAACGTCATAAGAAATGGAACAGAGCGAGGTAACGCCGCATGAGTCATGCTTAGCGAGGTAACGCCGGTAACGTCGCATGAGTCATGTTTTTTCGTGCGTGCAGCCGGCTCCATCGAATTATAAGACGTTTTCACGTCAAAAATCCTATGTAGGTACTATCAGGGAATCTAATTCATAAGTAGGTTGACTGTTGTTATAATTTGTTTGTATTATCCTTTATTATCGCGAAATTTTGTATGTAGGAATGTGTGGCTAGACATCCCTACATACAAAATTTCAAACAAACAAACAATTTTCAATCAAACATCCGTTTGTCATCCTCTTTCACGCAATAACCACTGAACGGATTTTGACGAAATTTGGTATGATGGTAGTTTAGAGGGGTAAGACTTTGGATTAACACACTACTTTTTCTCGCAGCAAAATGTACGTTTTTTGCCGGATTTCTTTTTGCGCGTACGAAGTCGCGGGCAACAATGAACATCTAGCAATAATACAATGATATCAAACTAACATAATATTACTTAGTACAAACAAATTATGAGAATAGTCTGTCTGCTTATGAATTAGATTCCCTGATGCCCACCAGCAGTACCCACATACCTACTACATACCTACTATAACAAAAAACAGGAATATTTCTTGCTCAAAAAACATAATAAAATAATAATTATAACAAAAAAGCGGCCAAGTTGCGAGTCGGACCGAACGGAGATTAAAAATCAGAGTACCTATAATGATTTTGTAAATAGTATGAATATTTGAAGACTATTTTAATTTCAGTGTGCAAGAATGTCGTGTCCACAGCACGAGTAGGTTATCTATATTAGAGATAGGTATCATTTATTTTTATGATTTTTCAGGAAAACCTGGAACTCCTCAGCAAGGGTTTATGCAACTTGAGCAAGCATATCAGCAACGGCAACAAATTCGGAGTGCCGGTAGTCGTGGCGGTTAACAGACATGGGTAAGGCTGGGACTATATTGTCCGGAATCCGGTAGACCGGGGAAATTTCAGAGCACTGAAAATAGAACTCTGTGCTAATACAATAGAGCTGAAAATCGAACACACAAGTGTCGAGTCAAATGTCAAAATCATACATTTCAGCTATCTAGCTGAAATGTATGTAATGTAGATGTATGTAATGTAAGTGTAATGTAGATACTCGACCGTTTGATTTTGAACTGAATTGTAATAGCACAGAGTTCTATTTTCAGTGATCTGAATTTTCCCGGGCCTGCCGGATTCCGGATCATATAATCTTTGAAATAAGCAGGCTAAGTGTTAACACTGATTTATAGAACTTCGACAAATAAATGAAGTCGTTAAAGCCATTTATTAATTTGGTAACTATGCAATTGTAAAGCGAAAATATTATTTTGAAATATTTTCAATCTAACATTTAATTACGCAATACATACATTTCCATATAATTATTATGACACGTTTATATAAGGTTCTTCATAATCAATTACGGATATTTTGGAAATATTATCTACCGCTTACGTAAAAACGTTTAGACCAAAAATATATAAAAAATTAAAAAAAATAGAATGTATCTTACTAAATAAAAAATTACATTGCGATCTCTATGGCGTTAACCTCACAGAAACAGCTGAATAAAAGGGGAATCAGACTTTGCCCAAATAACGTCATTGATACAATTAGGTGTGTGAGGTCAATGACCTTAACTGTACCGTAAAGAGCGTATTGTAAGTTTACTTAGTACTATATTTGTTTTACAATTTTTTTATTATTTTTCTGTCTGAACTTCTCTACATAAGCAGGAGATCATATTATGCCCAAAATATCCGTAATTGATTTTGAACGACCATAAGGTCGTAAACAATAAAAAAAACATATAATACTGTAGTGCCTGGGTCAGTTGGTTTTTTAAATGTCGTATGGTTTCCCAAGCACACGGCATTCTCACATCACAGTCAGCCTAGTCCAGAGGAATGACTGGGTCAATACGTCTGGGGCCAACCATGTGCAGATTTCCTCACGATGTTTTCCTTCACCGTTGGAGCGTCCGTATAATGTACTTGAGATCTGAAAACGTCTCATTGGTACACGCCACAACCTGGGAATCGAACCTGCACTGTCTCGAGTGCGAATCAAACGGTATACCCACTAGGCCACGGTGTGTTTTATACTACATAGTACATATATGGAAGGTATACATAAATTAAAATTTCCTATCCATAAAACAGATAATATTATGCTTCAATCAATAGCAAGTGCACTGCGGTGCATATGAGGTCGTTTATTAAAAAAAGGCATGTATTTAAACTTGCGCCAAAACAATAAAATTTTGTGTGTGAAAAAACTGAATATTGAATACTAAAATACCAAGTTGGCAAAAGAATTTAAGGAACAAAAAATTTCAAATCTGGTGACTAATTAATACCAGTTTTTTCACTGAATATTACAAACTGGCAGACATATATTATTTTAGGGAACAAATAAGCATCTTGGCGACAATTTGAGAGTACACATTTAATTTAAAAATAAAAATTTACATAATAAGCAGTAAAACGAGCGCACATAAAAAATAAGTAAACGGGTGTACAAAATTCCCATTTTTAATTTTTATCGGTTTCGGGGGGTGTAGATATTGTGTAAATTCATTTTGAAATTTAAAAATAGCAGATTTATTTTATTTTTCGTAAAATTGATATGGGTATATCCCCTATATACCCATATCAATTGCTGCTGGATACGAAAATAACATTCATTTTGAAATTCCAAGATGGCGGACATACTTCATTTTATATAAATGAATATGGCTGTCCTTTTGTAGGTTTCTGGGGTTGTTGATTACAATAAAGTCATCCATTTGAATTACCAAGATAGTAGACATTAAAAAAATGAATATAGGTGTCCTTTTCTAGGTTTATGGAGATCAGTGAGATAACAAAAATTCATTTATTTTGAAATAACAAAATGGCGAATATTTATTTTTCTGTAAAATTGATAAGGGTGTGTGTCGTGATGTGAAAAATGATATCCATTTTGAATTTCAAAGATAGCGGACATTTATTTTTAATAACATGAATCTAGGTGTCCTTTTCTAGGTTTAGGGGATGATAATAAAAAAGAAAAATTAAAATTTCAAAATGGCGGATATATTTTAATTTCTGTAAATTTCTTCTATCTCAATAATGGTGCGTCCTTCTGAAAAAATAATGAAAATTTTCTCTCCCTTAGTAACCCCGCAACCGCATATTTTCATCAAAAAAAGAAAAAGAAATTTGTAAATCATGAATTTGTTTAATTTTTATAGTCATTTAATTTTTAGCAGCCATTAATTTATCAACTCAATCTGGTTTTATAGCTGCTTACGTCGTATAATAGTCACCAACTCGGAAATTAAGTCGCCAACTTATAAATTTCGGTGCCAATTTGGATTAAATTTCGCCACTTTTTATCTGCTGATTTTTGTTTTTTTGTCACCTGAGTGCTTTCGCCAGTTTAGTAATTTAGTCGCCAACATATTAATTTGATGCCAAATTCTGTAATACAGTATGCTCATGCGCAGTCGCCAACTTATTTTTTGTTCGCAAGATTAATTATATCCCTTTAAAAAAATGTCGACGTCTGCTATTAATTTAATGTAACTATTGATGAGATTTTTTAGGCATGGTTACATCATTGTTCTATTACAGCAACGACTCCGAGTCCGAACTCAATATGGTGCGTGATTACGCGGTAAATAATGGAGCGTTTAAGGCGGTGATATGCGACCACTGGGCCAAAGGAGGCGCGGGCGCCCTCGAGCTGGCCGACGCCGTGGTCGAGGCCTGCGAGGCCAAGTCCGACTTCCGGTACCTTTACCCAATAGACATGCCCCTCCCGGAAAAGATCAAGAAAATTGCCACGGAGATGTACGGCGCGGGTCAAGTAGAGTACACCGATGAGATCTTAGAGAAAATGAAATGTTATAAGGAGAAGGTTTGTTGAAACTTACCTATGTAGTACCTATAAGAAACAAATAAGACAAAAGAAATGATTTGTATTATTATAATATTTTATGTCTCAGTGTTTGTTAAATACAACCGTACGCAAAATTGACTCTCGGCTTCACAGCTTGTGATTGGTAAGGTTACAATATAAGGTATGGACCCATAATAGATATTATTAAAATTGTATAGCAGTTCGTTACTATAGATAGTAAGATAGTAAGATAAGACAAGTAGGACTCTGTCAATTGAATCATGTAAGATTTTAATTTGATGCATTCATTGACTAAATATTCATCCACATCATCAGGATAATAGTCAATAATCTAACGTGCGCTTTCTAAATCTTTTGCTTGCAAATCCATTTAAAATTTAAATTGTTTGCTACATGTCTCATATTAAAATCCGTATTCAGTCTATTCAGTGTAACGTTTAGCGTTTCTATTTTAAACTTTTACATTATCACTACATAGTATAAAATCAAAGTCGCTTCCCGCTGTCTGTCCCTATGTATGCTTAGATCTTTAAAACTGCGCAACGGATTTTGATGCGGGTTTTTTAATAGATAGTGATTTAAGAGGAAGGTTTATATGTATACAAACATGCATAATATAGTAGGGAAACACTAATAATTTTAGAGGTTTCTAATGTCGTAAATAAACACATTTTGCGCTTACATTGCAAACGCCGGCTGAATCCTACGACATAGATCAAAATAATGTACTACAGAGAACACGCACAGTCAGTACCTTAAAAAGGTCTACAAAAAGGTCCACGATGGTATATGTCTATCTCTTAGGGTTAACCCACAATAACCATTTTTTATCCTTTACTTTTTACGAGAAACAATGGCTTATTTACGAAGCGATTTTAAGCAATACAACATTAAACATTATCCAATTAAGTACTTTAAATGCATTGTGCATTTAATATTGAAGAATATAGCCCTTTATAGCATGTAATTTAAATGAAAATTTTCGAAGATATTACAGATTTAAAATGCAGACACAGCGGTTGCGTCGAAAGCCGCCCTTCGCCCTTTATGTTTAGCAACGATCGCACGCGTTTATCGGAGCTTTCTAGCGAGGAAAATAACAATCGTAGTATTATTATAAATGTGAAAGTTTGTGAGAATGGATGGATGGATGGATGGATCGGTGGGTGTTTGTTACTCTTACAGGCAAAAACTATTGAACGGATTTCGATGAAATTTGGTATGGTAGTTTAGGTTCTGGATTAAAACATAGGCTACATTTTATCCCGAAAAAGTACAATCTTCCAGTGGGATACTGTATTTACGCGGGCAAAAGCTAAACTAGTGTTAACTAAATTTTAGATTATGTTCCTGTTCCAAGAGTTTTCACACATTGCATTGGAAAAATTGGACTAAAATCATCAGCAAATCTGAGCGGGCCAGACATTTTTAAATATTTTACCAGTTTCAATTTTTATAAAACATTATACTTAAATATAATTCGAAAAAAAAATGTTGTAAGTTGCGAGCCCAAATTTTTTCGAATATTTTGTTTCTGGAAGGCTTTGAAAAACTTTGAAATGGCTTGCCATAAAATTAGCAGCGAAGATAACATGACTTCATTTTAGATACTGTCCGTGTCTAAGAGTTTTCACACGTTTAAAATCATTAGCTGATCTAATCTTTGTATTAAAATTAAGTATTATCTGAGCGCAGCGGGTCAGATATTTATAAAAATATAATACCGGTTCCTATTTATTAAAACATTAAAAAATATTACTAAGTAATCTGCAAAACTTACAGTAAAATATATAGGTACTTCACGTAATCAATAGAGAGCGAGCGATCCGAAGTTGTTGCGTATTTTTAACCGACTTTCAAAAAAGGAGGCGGTTATGCATTCGGCTGTATGTCTCCGAAAATCAATTACGGATACAACGGGCACATAATTCACTGCTTGTGTAAAAACGTTTAGGCAAAAAATTAATTGTCATAATAGAAGTAAAAAATCATCGGTGACACTCGGCTAAACGCAAACTCGTCTATATAAAGAAAAAATATTTTTTTCGAGTATGTACCGACTTCAAAATTATGAAGATTATGTAGAAAAATAGTTACAATTTTAGCCGAATTTAAAGGGTTTTAAGCGTTAACCAATCAAAAGCGCAATTGAATAGATAAACTACCGACAAACAACCTCAGAAAAGTAATGTGCAAAAATGGCAAAAATATTGAGATATGATTTTTGAAATTATACGTTTTTGTTATATTATATATTTATAAAGGTAATTAATAAAGCAATAAAGTAAATACCTTCACAATTACTGTCTTCAATAAACACTAGCAGTAGCTGTATAACTCATACTCGTAGTCTATTAGTACACGGAGGCATGTCCCGCATGTGACAACAAATGCAAAATGAACTTGCTTTTAATTAAACCGTTGTTTATCAAGAGATGTAAAAAGTTTTCACATTTTAATTTGTTGTCCAGGGCTACGACAAGCTGCCGGTGTGCATGGCGAAGACGTCGAACTCGCTGACCGGCGACCCGGCCGTCAAGGGCGCGCCCGTGGGCTTCACGCTGCGCATCAACGACATGTTCGTGGCCGTGGGCGCCGGCTTCGTCGTGCCCATGGTGGGCGAGATCTCGAAGATGCCCGGCCTGCCCACCCGCCCCAACATCTACGACATCGACCTCAACACTTCCACCGGCGAGATCGAAGGATTGTTCTAATTCATTTGTTAGGGGAAAACGACTTTTTCTAATATGTTAAATTGTTTCATTTTTATACCCATATATATAATAAAATGTTACTTACTTTAATTAAGTTTTTATGTTTAACCATTAATCAATGCATTCAATAAAATTTTATTGAAAAGTTATTTTTAATAATAACGGTTCCTTGTAGTTGCTACGGAACCCTAAAAACCGGTCACACGCCAGCTCAGTGGAGTGACCCAGTCGCGGCCGGCAAAACTGCCGAGTTCACAGGCCTACGTCGAGTTGTCTGTTGCTTGTCTCAACTCTCAAGACTGTCGTGTTCTAATGAGTGAGCCGATATGGAACACCAGAAACGCTACCTCTGTAGTTAGTTTGTTACGCTGCGCGCCGGCGCACGTTGGATACCGCGTTTCAGGCGCGGCCTTGTTTGTTTAAATAGCTGATATAAATATGTATAGGAACCGTTGTGTGTAAAGTCGAATCGTGAAGTGGCCAATTTTAGTGAGAATATAATTATATGCTAATATACGAAAATGTTTAAGCTTATGGTACTTTTCACCTACGCTATAGCGTTTACGGAACAGACGAGTATTTGCTGTGGAGAAGGTGTTCTTCAAGTGGATGATTACGAATGTTTCGATTTAGCTACAAACTTTTCGACGCCATTAAAATTGAGTTGCGACAAAAAGGAACACATTTCTTATGAAGCTGAATTGTACATAGAACAAACGGTGAATTTAGACCCAGAAGATAGGTACGTAATGATCTACGTAGGAACTAGGGAACTACATAAGTAAGCCAGCCGTAGTTTACTATATATGCATTATATATTATAATAGTAGTACTTATATGCATTAAGCAATATAATAAACAATATGACCAAAATCTATACACATATAGGTGAAGTCGATGATTATCCTATAAGTGGTTGTAGCTCCCATTGTTTCTGATATTTTTGTCTATGAAACATGGGTTTCATCTATGGAGATGGAAATAAATATTTGGCGAGATTTTCGACTTTCAAGATTTAAAAAAAATAAGGATTTTTTTTCTATTGGCAATTTTTTTTTTTATTTGTGGTTTCATAAGTGTTTCTTTGTTTTTATACATTTTATCATGGACCAATAAAACTATTTTATGTAGCCGTTGAGCTGATTTCTTACAGCTATTCAACGTAGTATAATATCAAACATAGATATTATCAAAATTCTTGGTGAGACTTTTGAGACAAAAACTAAGAAAATCTTTAAGATAGTAGTAAAAAGTAACGATTTTCAAAAAATTCACATTTTTTTGACGTGATAACGTCTTATAAATCGATGGGGCCGGCTGCACGCACGAAAAAACATGACTCATGCGTTACCTGTTACCAGTTATCGTTACCAAGTACCAGTGTTACCTCGCATTGCCTTTACCTCATTATCATTATTATTATTATGGTTGTTGTTGTTGTTGTTGTTGACGTTGTCACGTTCAACTATCGTCAGTAAACCGACTTTACAGACAACCGGTATTTTTCGAGAATATTAATTACCTATACGACATGGCCTCAGAGTAAAAATATAATTAAATAAAATCGTCATACACATATGCATGTGTATGACGATTTTTCCTTTGGGGTATGCACCCCAAGATAGATACAGACGGCTGCGATTTGACATTCGTTGTTCCGTCCCTTATAAAGTAGGTGCGACCCCGGCACTACCTTGACCACTTTGTACCTATATATTTCTGAATTTCTATCTGAATCATTTTCTTGTTTCGGCCTTTTTAGACCCCCCTTTTTACGTAGTCGGGTTATGGTACTAGCTGTTGCCCGCGGCTCCGCCCGCGTAAATACAGTATCCCTCGGGAACTGCACTTTTTTGGGATAAAAAGTAGCCTATGTTTTAATCCAGAACCTAAACTACTACCATACCAAATTTCATCGAAATCCGTTCAGTAGTTTTTGCGTGAAAGAGTAACAAACATCCATCCATTCTCACAAACTTTCACATTTATAATATTAGTAGGATTTTTTCGCCAAGAAAAGTGGCTAGTGTTGCACCATTTTTAAATCTTGATTAAATGCGCCATCTTTTAAAATAACTTGCCAAAGGTAGTGTAGTACTTTTTTTTTTTCAAAATGAAGTGTCAAAGTTAACTAACAATATTTTTGTGAACCATGACTCACTAAAACTTAACTTATTTTATTAAATTAACAATGTTTTATGCGTTAATTCGTAGTTGCGATTAAAAGCATCGTTAATGAAGATCTCGAAATTAAAAAAATTACAGCGAAATTGTGACATTGGTGATCACAGGAAAATGCGACCAAGGGTGTCGAATTTCGACGTTTTTACAAAATTGTCTATTATCGCTGAACTGAGTGATATGGAATTTTTATTTTATTTTTCCCGGAACTGGTGTAACTTGTCCATTCATCCGGTCCCAGATTATCGTTGAGTTTTGGGACATGACCATACATATATACCATACATATGTATAGACCATACATACATATACATGACCTGTATATAATATTATATTTATAAAATAAAATATGTTTTATGAAGGTACTGATGTACATGTGTATGACTGTAAAATAAATAAATAATAAATAGTAATAATAATAATAATAAATACTGTATAACTGTATGTAGTATGTATTGTTATATAATCATATATAAATTTTATATTTATAGTCTTATATTACGTAATGTTGGAAAATTGGACAACTGGGTTGTACGAATTGTATATTATATTAAATCATATCGTTTAAGTCATAATATTCGTTTAAAATTCGGTAATACATATTTGTAATGTGCTTTCCAAAACCTTTCTTTTGATACCAAACACGTGATGATTTAATATATAATATTTTATATGTATTTAATCTCGGTTTAAGTTTTTTAGATGTTACAATCTGAGGTCTCATTTTTTAAACACAAAATTTTGAATATAAATATATAATTAAGATATAATTGGAAGGTGGTGAGTGTAATAGAAAGTTAGTAATGATAACCACAAAATAAAGTGTGAAGTTTATATTTACGGGTCACAATAGTATTACACAATTAACACCACAAAAACCTATATTTAAATAAAATGAGAGTGTGAGAGTCCACAGTAATGAAAATACATAAAACACAAAACAGCTGACCGCGATATCAAGGTCGTGAACTTAAATTTCGGCGCACTCGTTTCGCGTATTAAAAGAAAACAAAAGAAATCGAAATGGCGAGCGGCCGCGCGGCTTACAGCGATAACATCATACCGCGTAGGCAGTACGTACTCGCCACGGAATATAAAACACAAGAGGAAGGGGCATAGCTGGAATGATTATTGAAAACCGCTGTCGCCAAACTCACACAAAAACATTTTACGCAACTGAAAATTAACCAATTACAACTGTAACAATTTGTCGAAATCACAATGTAATAACGACTATTAAGAATGATACAAAATCGACCTTATCCCCTTGACAATAATGTAGAATTTAGCAATTACACATTGTGACTGTTATCGGCATTCCTTCGACATGCTTTCGGCCATCTTTGACTACTTAGTTCAACATTTGATGCTCTTGAAATTTGCATTTTATGCACGCAAATTTGCACTTTACAGTAATAGATGCAAGGTTTTAATCAGTTTTAATTCAAATTCGTGTGGTTGTTTCTTTCTAGAATGTTCTGCTACTCAAATAGGGATGTAATCATATGAATGTTTATGATCTCGATAAAATCGATAGGTTCTGAAATCAATCAATATAAATAATATAGTTATATGTAAAAAGGGTTATAATTATTGATCGTGCGAACAAAAATAGTTTGCGACTGCACATGAGCATACTGTGAATTTGGCAGATAATTAATATAATATATTATATCTATACAGATAGTAAACAAAATTGAAGTGTCTGTTTGTAATTTCAAATTAACAGCTTATATTTTCACTTAATGCATTTAAAAGTATGATCGGTACTTACAATAAAATATAAATTGTTAACATTTTTCTGTCCGTCTGTCAGTCTGTGTGTTTGTTCCGGCTAATCTCTGAAACGGCTAGACCGATTTTCACGGGACTTTCACTGGCATATATAGCTGATATTATAAGGCCTAGCATAGGCTACTTTTATTTTAGGGTTCCGTTTAAAAAATAAGGTTCCGTTTCCGTTAGTTCTATGCAAACAAAGTTGCGGGAATCAGCTAGTCAGCTAATACTTAATATAATTGTATATTAAACTTTTATTCCTTGGACATATTTGTATAATATTTCGTACGAATTGAGTACGGAAAAGATAATGAGAAAAAGGAGGCGGTTATACGTTCGGGTAATAATAATTTCGTTTCGGGTACTGAACAGTCGCGGATCGACTGTTTAGTCGATGGTATGCGCACTTCAATACATTGCAATGCAAAATGAGCGCGTAATTGATACTTGTCCAACTTTTTAGTCAAAAGCAGATCGGTACGGCTTTTTGATTTTTTTATCGATCAACTATCGAGTTGATAGTATGCGCACGTTCTATATTGATATAATCTTATGAAACACAACAAAACAGTTGTTCAACTAATAGTTATATGTATGCGCTAGCCCTAAAACTGTATTTGTGGTTTAAGAAAAATGTATGAATACTTATGTACTTGATAACACATAATTTTTTTCGTGTGAACTACATGGTGATCTAAATATCTGTATCATTTTTTTTATAAGGATTGCATTTTCTGCAACATGTTCTGAACAAATGCAACTCGATTTCGTAGGCATCCAGTTGACCCTACCAATCGCAGTAATCCACTTCTCTTTTGTATGAGGATCTTTAGGAAAACTAAAACGGAAATAATCAATACTTTAGATAACTATTTTGATTTTAGTTAAAATAACAATTACCTATATCTAAAATTCATAAATCGATAAATTGATGATATCGTAAGTCACAACCCTAATGTTCGTTCAACCTGCGCCTGTGCATAATTTCAGATTGTACTTACTACTCGGCAACAGATGGCGTATTAAGGCTCATATAATTTTAGACTTTATTTCAATAGCAATACGTGTCATTCTTAATTTTCACTAATATTTTAAATAGAGGATTTTCTGAAAGATTATTTATTAATTATAAATTAAATAATGACCTACCGATGATAAGAAACACCTGATCGTAGTAAGTTCTTCGTACCACTATTGTTTTTGCACTCGAGGATGGAACATCGAGTCATTATAAGGAGTTTTTTTATAAAACACGCGTATGAAAATCACCGGCAGCACATGTCACAATACTTAAGCAACCACAAAGCAAGTGAGTCCAGTTAAGTCTCGCTGTTCTTAACTATGACAAGCGGGCCACGCCCACATACCCTTTCCTCGTGTGTTTTATATTCCGTGGTACTCGCCATAGTATAGAAACCAGGCGGCAGTTTAGCGTAAACAACTATTTAACTATAATATTTTAAATGAGCTGACTGGGCACCTGAAGCCTTGTCAGAGTTTTATACTTTTAGGTTATTAAATAATGGTGTAATTATTTTTAAATGAATATTTTGAATGAATATTTTAAATGAAGTAAATATGTTTAATTTTTAAGTTTTATTGTTATATGTATAGTGTTAAATATGTGTATACTTAAATAAAATTGTGTGTGAAATAATATGTAATATAAAATCTAAAAATAACATGAGGTGGTATAGGGGTAGGAAGTAGATTAGGATTGGTATGTGGGTATGGGAACTCGTGGGGACCGGGTGTCTGTAAAGCGCCTCGTACAGTGTCGTTCCTTAGGAATTAATTCGTGGCTCGACGTATTTAAATCCCTAAAGATAAATATATTATCTTTAGTGTGATGCGCTGCAGGTGATGGATGTTGGTTGGTTGAAATCAGTTAGGTATATCACTCGAGCCAGGAGTCGTCACGCGGAAAAATTCACCAGGTAGGCGTAGGGGTTCACCATAAACCAGTTCGGCTGATAGCCTGTAGGTCATCCTTGAAGGCGCTTCGGATACCGAGAAGCACAAGGGGCAATGTGTCGATCCAGTTACAATCGGCATGACACATAATGGCCGCTTTCAACTGTCAGTGGAATCGTTCCACAAGACAGTTACACGCGGGGTGATATGCGGTCGTACGGCGATGTTTGAATCCGATCATTTTTCCAAGGTATTGGAAAAGTGTGGATTCAAACTGCCGATCACGATCAGTAGCAATATCAGATGGGCATCCAAATCTGAATATCCACGATATTAATGCCTTGCCCACGGTTTCGGCGGTCATGTCAGCTATGATAGGGATGACTTCAGACCAACGCGTGAAACAATCCACGACAGCTGTGCAGTATCGATAGCCTTGTGATGGAGGAAGGGGACCTACAATGTCCACATGGACAAATGCGAAACGTTTACCTTTGCACGTTGGCATGCTAGTCACTTTCAAGACCACTCTCGACAATCTTTGCGCACACCGGGCCATACGAAACGCTCGGCTACTAGCCTGGCAGTAGCGTTGGCACCTGGGTGTCTGAGGTTATGATGACTGTCGAAGAGTTGCTTCCGCAACGGTTTTGTCGAGACAAGCAGTTGGCTTTTCTCTCATGAAAAGCGTAACTGATCGGCTTGTGATCAGTGTAAATCACGAAGTGTCTGGCCTCCAACATGTGGCGAAAATACTTTATGCTCTCGTAAATGGCCAGCAGCTCGCGATCGTACGGTGAGTACTTTTGCTATGAAGGGCTCAATTTACGAGAAAATAAAGTGGGTGGTTGCCATTGGTCGTCTTTCCACTGATGCAGTACTGCTCCCAAGGCCAAGTCAGACGCGTCTGTTACCAGAGCGAGCTTGGCTTCATTGTCGGGATGCGCGTGTAAAGTAAAAGCTGACAGAGTATCGCCAGTTAGCTTGACGAGATGTGACGCCTTCACGGAGCCTGTGAGAAGGGTATTCAGAGGTGCCTGTGTCTGTGCGGCAGGGTAGGGAGAAAACGCCGGTAAAAATTTACCATGCCCAGGAACCTACGAAGCTGTCGAACATTCGTCGGCGCAGGGAAGTCCTTGATGGCCTGGACTTTGGACTCCAGGGGCTTAGTACCAGCTTCGGAGATGCTGTAGCCTAGAAAGGTTACCTGACGGACTCCAAAGATACACTTGGAAGTGTTCACAAGGACGCCGTACTCCTTCATGCGGCTGAACAGCAGTTCCAGGTGGGTCTCGTGGTCTTCTGGGGTCCTGGAGAGAACTAGGAAATCGTCAAGGTGTTACGTGAGCCGTGCCAATCTGCTTGGAGCTCTCCTGTATTAGTGGTGCCAAAGAAATGGCGAATTTAGATTTTGTTTAGATAGTCGTAAGTTAAACTCTGTCACTAAAAAAAGACGCTTATAATTTACCGTACATTTCTGAGATTTTAGACAGCTTACGCGACGCTCGTTACCTAAGTACTATTGAGCTTTCTAACAGCTTTTGGCAGACTGCTATTAATGAGTCTTATCGCGATAAGACTGCTTTTTATGTTCCGGGTCGTGGAATGTTTCATTTCAAACGCATGGCTTTCGGTTTGACGAATGCACCTGCTACGTAACAGCGTTTAGTAGATGCCTTATTTGGTAACTTTGGACATAAAACATTTTGTTATTTAGACGATATAGTTATTATTAGTGAGGATTATAATGAACACGTTTCTTTTGAGGGTTCTTCAAGTCCTCAAGGAAGCAAATTTAACGGTAAAATTTGAAGTGTAAATTTTTTCGGCCTCAACTTAAATATTTAGGTTATGTAATCGACGGTAACGGTCTTCGTACTGATCCTCATAAGGTCGTCGCGATCGTAAATTTTCCTACGCCTACTTGCAGGAAAAGTGTAAAACGTTTTCTTGATACTGCCACTTGTTACAGAAGGTTTGTGCCTAATTTTAGTACTCTGGCAGGGCCCTTAAATAAACTGACGTCTACACGTAAGAATGCCCCTTCTTTCGAGTGGACTCCTGAGGCGGACTCTGTGTTCAATAAACTTAAGGAGAGCTTGGTCTCCGCGTCAGTACTGCGCTGACCGATTACAATGAACCCTTTGAAAGGTTCATACGGACGCCAGTAGCTATGGTATTGGGGCCATGCTCACCCAGAAGTTCGAAGTTAAAGAACACCCTGTCGCGTACATGAGTCGCTCCTTAACTAAACAGGAGTAAGTTTATGGGATTACTGAGCGTGAGACGGTAGCAGTTTTAGTAGCTTTAGAACACTGCCGTTGTTATTTAGAGAACGGTAAAAAGTAGTCTTGCGGTACTCACTACCTAGATACCGACAGTTTAAAAGACCTCGTGTTTTCGCCTCGTGACGCCTACGCCGAAAATTTGGGGTGTATGTCATCTTTGTTTAACAGCGTTCAGATGCGTCTTTGACAAGCTCATTTTAAGAGCACTGCTCAATATAATTTGAAACGAAAGCCTGCTGAATTTAACATTGGTGATGTCGTTTTTAAGAGAACTAATTTTCTCAGGAGAAGGAGAAACATTTTAACAACAAGTTGGCTCCTAAATTTGTAAAATGTAAAATTGTGGGTAAGCGTTTTCCCTTAGTTTACGTTCTGCAAGACATGCAAGGCAAAGATGCCTGGCATTTGAAAGACCTTAAGCTACCAATTTTATCTAAATAGTTTGTTAACTATTGTAGGAAGGCTAGTAGTTTCGCGCTTTATTCAGACGCTGTTCGTTATCTTGTTTTAATAACGTTATAGCTGTGTACATTATTATCTTCGACTTGTGTTGTTTTTCTCTTTATGGAAAACAATACTCGCATGTCATTAGGGCGTCTCGGATCATTATATTTGTGTTCGGGATGCAATAATGAAAGTGGATGTATGTAGGTATGGGATGTATGAATATAGTGTGAAACGTAGTATGGAATGAATGTTGTCGGTTGTTTGCGCGTAGACACAAACAAGACTAGCATTTAACTTCCATCGTGGTAGTTTTTATTCAAACTTTTTTTTAACAAGCTAAACTTTTTTTTTATCTTATTTTGTAGCTGTTTCAGGATTTTTCATATTAAGCATAAACTGAAATTCCTGCTTTGCAATTTTGAGCTTATCTGGAGCTAAGATTAGCTCCAGATAAGCTCACGTGGATAACAAAAAATAGGTGGGCCAGGTGTAGTGCGAATATAGTGTACGGTGTTGTGCTTTTGAGTGCGCAAAGTGCCTGAAGGGCGGGTGATTTCTGAATATCTAGCAAGAATAGCGTGATACTTAGTGTCGCCCGTCGAAACCTTAATTGAATTAATAATACTATTCACAGACTTAGTAACACAAGCATTGGCACATAATGTAGTAGTACTATATAAAAGTTTTTGATTTTTACAGTCTACAATTAAATTAAAATTGCTTAGGAAATCTACTCCCAATATTGGCTTAGTTACATAAGCTACTGTAAAACGTCAAGGAAAACTACACCTTAAGCCTAAGTCTAAACTAACATCTATAAAACCATAAGTCTCTATAGCTGTACTTAACTGAAAGTCCGTCTTGGTACGGCGTTGGCGAAGCGCGGAACGAGGGTAAACGCAGAGGTCACTGCATGCCGGTGTCTACTAGAAATTGTAGTATGGTGGTGCGGTAAAGAGACGACCTGAAGCAGCGCAGCAATCACCAGCCGTCATCAGTGACTGCTCGCGAGGTTTCCCGACTTCTTGTTGAAGTCGCACGGTTTGATGCAGCTTCGGGCCTGGGTTCCGTACTTCATGTGGTACCAGCAGACGGGATGCCGGCGGTAGCTGGATTCGGATCTGAAGTGAGGGCGCGAAGATGAGCGCCTCCTGGGTCTGGATCTGATGCTGGAACATTGGGCTGAGCGTGTGTGCGTTTCAAGCTCTAGAGTGAGCCGTTTCACCACCCTCTTCAGCTCGGAAATCTCACTCATCTGCTGTGTCGCGTTCGATGAAAAAGAAAGGCCTGCGACGTGGGGGGTGGCAATCTCCTGGATCCTGTCGGTGAAATCGGCAAGTTGTTCCAGGGACTGGCCGGTCTGGGAGGCTAGCGCTGTACGTACATACATACATACATACATACATACATACATACATACATATACTGCCTAAATTATTACCCTTCCTTTTGGCTTCGCCGTAGTCGGGCAAAAATATTTACTCCACGGATACGCAAATCCATGTTGCTGTCTTTGTCTGTCAAGTGGCTTTTCCAACGTTTCAGACAAAGACAGCAACATGGTAGCGTATCCGTGGTGTAAAAATTTTCATTAATAAGGGGGTATAAGTGTTAGATCTGGGCCTTTAGTCAAGAAGCATTCGATAATTTCGACGGCGAAGTTCGAAACCAAAATGTATGGGATTTGACATATGGCATCGCAAGCGACATGTCACCTATCGATGACTTATGTCAAATCCCATACATTTTTGATGTCGAAGCTCGCCGTCGAAATTATCGAATGCGTCTTGACTAAAGGCCCAGGAATCGAGCCGACTGATATCACACTCTGTATTATTACGCCAATTAACAAATTCTGAAAAGAGAAACATATGGAAAATGTTTATTTTTATTAACAATATATTTTACATATTTACCTACCTATTTTCATTCCGAAAGACTAGAGGTAGAGACTAGAGGTAGAGACCTAGTAGATCTACATTGGGAAATAGAACAGTGTAATTATTGCATAATGATACTCAGTTTTAGCACAAAGTATTTTTTAGAATCGTAATATTTTGTTTACGTTTTTTATTCCTTTTCAGATACTGTGTCGCAAACATAACTAGCGAGTCGTCAAATCTGACGCTAGTCCTCTGCGCACTCGAGGAACCTATTGTCGAGGAACATGTCCTCGGAATATGTATGTTCGTGTCCGTCGCGTTTCTGGCCCCTACGACACTGGTGTACGCCTTACTGCCGGAGATGAGGTTTGGGGATTTTTTAAATCATCTAACAACATCCTATGATAAGAACCGGCCAAGTGTTTGTCATCCCCACTTTTAAATAGGTATAGTACGTATAGTATATAATAGTAAATAATTCTGGGAAGGTACAGAAAGAAATTCGTGAATATGAACTTTATCAACGTGGTAAATACACATACTTCATCATCAACATTGTAGCACTAACCTTTTGGACTGTAAGCCGAAGACGGACGGACGGATATGTCGAAACTACAATTTATAAAGGTTCCGAGACGTGAACTACGAAACCCTGAAAACTTATTCCGACTACGCAAATTATTAAGCCTATGTTTAATGTTACCCGGGCCATTATTACGAAATACGAATCTATTGACACCTCATTAATTAAAATCGGTTTAGTCAATACCTACCTAGTTTAAGCGGTACCGGGTATAAATAAACATACATGCATACATACATACATGCGTACACTGCCAAAATAGTTATCCTTTCCTTTAGCTTCGCTGTAGTCGGGTAAAAATGCGTAATTTGTTGTTTGAGTGATTTTTTACTATTGTGTGAGTCCAGAGTTCTATTTTCAATGCTCTGAATTTTCTCTGGTCGGAAGGACCCGGTAACATAGTCCCATCACTCCCAGCCTTGCCTAATGTAGCCATGCGCGTTTAATCCCTCGATCGCACAAGCGAACCTTGTGTTCGCCTACCCTACCCTTTTTTATGGGTAATAAAAATGCGTTAAAATCGAACAGCGCTGAAAATAGAATTCTGAACATTACCTATTAAGATAGGGCTGAAAATCGAACACATAGCAGCTTTGTAAAAAAAAGGCGACGCTCGTGTGAGCAGATACATGGTGACTGGTAATACATATTTTGTTCTATTCTAACGCTATTTAACGAGCGAGAGCTAAAATTGGTTCGGACATAGTGATATACAGTCAGGGTGTGGTAAAAACCTTCCTAAAAGGCAACTTATGGATGGGCGAGATACTTCAGATAGCGGTACACATGGAGCAAATTTACTAATTATTTCAGCAATTTGTTATTTAAAATAACTCTTATTCCTTTACAGGGATCTACAAGGAAAAAGCATAACTAATTTCTGCATCAATTTAGCCTTGGCTCTTCTAATCGCGGGCATTATGAAAGTACAAGAGGCAACTTCTTTAATGGCTTGCGGCATAGGAGGTAATCAATATTTAACTATATTATATCAATATAACTATTGTTACGGGATTGAGGTCCGAAATTCGGAATAAAACGCCAGTTTCCTCTGAGGGAGTTTATTCGCTACGAATTTCCACACCAACACATGTCTGGTTTTCCAAAACGCCGAAATGTCCAAATCGTAAGCCATCGTAATTCGTAACCGGAGTCGCAGAGAGTAATAGCACTATTAACTTTAGATATCGCTCGAAATGAACTCGAAGAACACTCGTACTTAACTGACGGCGGTCGGCGGCGGCCACTTTATATAGCGACGACACGGGTACTAGAAAGTTCGCTGTGTAAAACTTTCTAGATCTTTCTACATAGAACAATCTGGAACTTTCGAGTCGGGGTGAGAATGGTACAGTGCACGTTCGAGAACGTTCTAGTACATTCCATACTAGAAGCTTCTAGAACACTACAAATTGTAGCGCCGTAACACTATTATTCTGGTCTGTTCTAGCAAAGAAAAATTTCGGCGTTTTCTTAAGAACTGCAAGCATATGCCATTATGTAACTTAAAGTAATCATTAACATCATCTTATATACAATACCTAATGGAAGCTAGACGCGAATTTTCATTCGAACGCTTCTTTTAAACTTTCTTAAAATGTGTTATTAAAAATATAATGAAGGTGACTAAAAAGGGAAATTTTTTTATTTTTAAAGACTGGAGATAGCTCCGTTAAGTGCAACTACTGCCTGATATCATTAGCTACAACCACTACTTGACGGCATGCTTGAGGTACAACTTAGAAAACGTCTAAATTTCCATGATCACAGTTCGGTTTCAGGCCAGGTCCTTAAACAGAATGTGCGATTATGTCTCTCAAGCAGATTGTCAAGTATTACACACTTGTGCACGTTAACGAAATTTAATGGTTAATATTCTACCAATATTACACATTATGAACCGAAATAACACAAAATGAAGGACATACAAAAACCCCGTCACCCGTTGAACTCCCCGGCAAAACTCCTCCGTCATCTTCATGCTCGTATAAACCAGTCAGTATTACGTAGTATAGTTTTACATTATCTTTGCCAGTCGGCGACAACTAAACCAGGATGAATCCAGTCAGAACGAAATTTCGTTGTAATACGAAAAAGAACTAGGCACTTTAGGGCCGTATATTGAATTGCCTAGAAACAAGCTGGTTTTTTAAAAGATCATAATACGGCTCCAGATCATATAGCTTTATCTCTTTAACCTTTCAAGAAAGTGTACCATATTTCTCATTTGACGAAAGCATCAGACTAATGAAGGATTTTACAAAATTCAAGGTGGTGAAATAGGGGATAAAAGGTTGTATGACATTATTTATTCCTTGGACATATATCATTATTCGCATGAAATTTCGTATGAATTGAGTACGGAAAATAATTAGTTACGGATTTTAGCGTTTTTCAATGTTCAACCCCTAAAAGAGTAAAATAGGGGTGAAAGTTTTAAATTATTATAAAGATATCGTTTAAAACCCAATTTCACGCGGGGGAAGCCGCGGGCAAATGCTATTTATATTTTTTGCAGGCACTATCAAACTCTAAAACTTTTCTCATCTCACATCATTTCTCAAAAACAATCCGACTAGCATGGAATAGAATTATAATTTTTCGGGATAAAGCCAAATGATGAATGAATGAAAGTATGACTCACAAATAATGTAGTTTTCTATTGGTAAAAGAATTTTAAAAATAGTTTGTAGTAGGTACAGAGATAACTTACAATCTCGGTAAGTAACAAAGAAACAAACTTTACCTCTTTATAATATGGATATCCCATATTATAAAGAGGTTAATTAATCTTGCGAACAAAAAATAAGTTTGCGACTGCACATGAGCATACTGAATTTGGCAGCGAATTAATATGTTGGCGACTAAATTACTAAACTGGCGAAAGCACCCAGGTGACAAAAATACAACAATCGGCAGATAAAAAGTGGCGAAATTTAATCCAAATTGGCACCGAAATTTATAAGTTGGCGATTTAATTTTCGAGTTGGTGACTATTATACGATGTAAGCAGCTATAAAACCAGATTGGGTTGATCAATTAATAGCTGCTAAAAATTCAATTTGCAGGCTACGGAAAATCGCATTTTTGAATACTATTGGAGTTTGTTTTCCTTTGGTATGGGTGTTGTTTTGAAGGTTTTTGGGGGTTCAGAATAATATGAAAATTAAATCCATTTTGAAATTACGAAATAGCGTACATTTTTTTTATTAAAATTAATATGGGTGTCCTTTTCTAAGTTTTTGGTTTGGTTTTTTTATAAGAGTGTCTTCCCGTTTCAATTTCCAAAATGGAGAGTTTTCATTCTTCGTTAAAATGACACGAGTACTTATTTTAAATCTTGTTGCGGATGCTTATTAGGATTGATGATTATTAACACAGAATTTTATGCAGTACCAGTTGTAAGTAAGCTATAGAAATTTTTGGATATTCTATATTAAAAAAAAAACTCTTATCATAAAGAAAATACGTGGATACGGGGGGGAGGAAATTTTCAATATTTTTTCAGTATGGTGCACCGTTTCCTTGATAGAAGCGGTTATAGAAAAAAAATATGTCAATGCTCTACTTTGAGATACGAACGATGTATAAAGCTATAAAAATGTTGGAAAATTTAGTATTTTCAAATTTCTTTTTTTCCCATCAAAAAGAATATATGTGGATGCGGAGTTACTAACGGGGAGGAAATTTTCATTATTTTTTCAGTAGGATGCACCGTTTCCGAGATAGAAGCGATTATAGAAAAAAATATGGCAATGCCTACTTTGAGATACGAGCGATGTATGAAGCTATAGAAATGTTGGAAAATTTAGGATTTTCAAATTTCTTTTTCTCCCATCATGAAGAAAATATGTGGTTGCGAAGTTACTAAGGGAGAGGAAATTTTCATTATTTTTTTAGTAGGACGCACCATTTTTGAGATAGAAGAATTTTACAGAAATTAAAATATATCCGCCATTTTGAAATTTAAAAATAAATGTTTTTTTTTAATAAACATCCCCTAAACCTAGAAGAGGACACCTAGATTAATCTAGGTGTCTTATTAAAAATAAATGTCCGCTATCTTTGAAATTCAAAATGGATATCATTTTTATATTCAGCACCCTTTAAAACCTCGAAGACGATACCCGTATCAATTGTACAGAAAAATAAATATTCGCCATTTTGTAAATTTCAAAATGAATCTACACAATATCTACAGCCCTCGAAACTGACAAAAATTTAAAATGGGAATTTTGTACGCTCCTTTACGTTTTTTTGTGTGCGCTCGTTTTGCTGCTTATTATGTTTTTTTAATTACCTTTCTATCAGGGAAAATATATGTGCCTATTCTTAAATTAATTGTGCACTCTCAAATTGTCGCCAATATGGTTATTTGTTCGCTAATATAATATCTGATTGCCACTTTGGAATATTCAGTGAAAAAAACTGGTATTAATGGTGACTACCATATTTGGAATTTTTTGTACCTTATATTTTTTCGCCAACTTGTTAATTTTGTATTCAACATTCGGTTTTTCACACTCAAAATTTGATTGTTTTGTCGCAAGTTGAAATACATGCCTTATAATATTAACTTTACTCTTTATAATATGTATTAGTATAAGTAGTTCAGATGTTAGCCGCGACTTCGTACTCGAAAATGAAATCTTAGGAGAACCGTAGGTATTTTTTCCTGCGATAAAATGTGGCCTTTGTGTTAATCCAGATACTAAACTACTACCATATCAAATTTCATTAAAATCCGTTCAGCTGTTATTACGTGAAATAGTAATGAACATTCATAGATCCATACATAAAACTTTCGCGTTTGTAATAAGTAAGGATATGTTCATCGTCGTGTTTTAATGATTTTGATAATCTCTTGAATAGGAAAATGTTAGTAGGTACTAGGCGTATAGATTTTAATCTTAAAAATTATTTATGATTGTGGTCACCCATCCTAGTTGTATCCATGACCGGCGTTGCTTAACATGAGTTAGCGCTACGACCATAATAGAACTTCTCGCTTACTCCTGGTATTAAATGTTAATACCTACGTTTAGTTTCAGCCAGTTCAACTAATCAGTTACTCTATAGCATTAATATGTTATATTCTTTAGACTGACATAACTTTTATATTTATGAGTCGATTGAAATGAAACAAACACTACATTTTTAGTAGAACAAACCAAAACGCTAATGCGAAAACGCTTAGTGAAAACCGTTAATTTTTCCTCTTTTGGTTTTTTCTTTGCGTAACTCTTTTTACAAAATGGAAAACTTGAAATAGCGTATTATTTTCGAGTACGAGTTCCACCGTGGCAAAAGAAAACACAGTGCGTTTTTGGTTCCAACGTTTTCGTTCTGGAAATTTCGACCTGCAGAACAAGCCCCGTGGACGGCCGGAGACCAAAGTTGATAATGACGAATTGAAGGCTATTGTGGACGCGAAACCATCGCAAACCACGTCCGAGTTAGCTGCAGGCTGCGGTATTAGTGATAAAACTGTTTTAATCCACTTGAAGCAACAATGGGAAGGTGAAAAAGCTTGAAAGGTGGGTACCTCATGAATTGAGAGCAGCAAACCTACAAACGCGTCGACTGCTGCGTTACATTACTCAATCGGCACAATAATGAAGGGATTTTAAATCGAATCATTACCTGTGATGAAAAGTAGATCCTGTATGATAATCGGAAACGCTCATCGCAATGGCTGCACCCTGGCGAACCAGCTAAAGCCTGCCCCAAGCGAAAATTGACTCAAAAAAAGTTACTTGTGAGCGTTTGATGGACTAGTGCCGGTGTCGTTCACTACAGATTTCTTAAATCTGGCCAGACGATTACGGCAGATGTCTATTGCCAGCAGCTGTAAATCATGATGGAAAAGCTAGCTGCTAAACAACCGTGGTTGGTCATTCGCTCTAGGCCACTGCTGGTTCAGGACAACGCTAGACCACACCCTGCACAACAGACGGTTACCAAATTAGAGGAGGATTCAATTGGAATGTCTAAGACATCCACCGTACTCCCCGGACCTTGCTCCAACAGATAACCATTTTTTTCGAAATTTAGATAACTTCTTGCAAGGGACAAAATTCAACTCGGATGGGGCAGTCCAAAGCGACTTCAAATATTTTATTGATTCCTGTCCGAATGTTTTTTTTAGTAAAGGAATCAATGAACTACCTATCAGATGGCAAAAGTGCATAGATAGCAATGGTATATATTTTGATTAATTAAATATATTATCGCATCAGTCGGTCGGATGGACTGAAGCGATTCGCTCCAGTGTTGCCAACTCTGTTTTTGCGAAACTTCTAAACGCGCGTCGTTTTCTACTAAAAACTACTAAAAGTGTACCGATAACTATAAAAAAGCTACTAATCTTAAAAATTCCTAAAAAACAACAAAAAACCACTGAATTCTCAGTTTTAATATATTGAAAATGGGTATGATAATTATACCGTAAAATAAAAAAAATATAGTGGGAAATATTACGTAATATAGAAATGAAATCGGTAGTTTAAAGCGACTTACGGAAGCGTGCTACTATGTGCTATTATGATAAGATATATTATGATAATATGCACGCCATTTTGAATATTTTGATTACTGTCTGGCTGTTTTCTACAAAACCACTACTAACAACTAAATTCCTACTAAAGAGGGATAAAATACTAAATGTAGTAGTAAAACTTTGTAAAACAACTAAGTAGGCAACATTAATTCTGACCTGAACGGATGGACTGAACGGTAATAAAATTGGACTTAACGGTAATAAATTTCGAGTGTAAAATAAAACCGGTTCAGTGCGAGTCGACAAGAGGGGTTCCGTACAAAACGGAAAAAATCACGTTTGTTGTATGGGAACCTCAAATTTTTATTTTATTGTTTTGAGTATTTGTTGTTATAACGGCAATAGAAATACCTACAGCATTTGTAAAAGTTTCAACTGTCGAGCTATCACGGTATAAGAAGGTTAAGATACAGCTTGATGACAGACGGACGGACAGCAAAGTCTCAGTAATAGGGTCCCGTTTTTACCCTTTGGGTACGGAACCCTAAACATGGCAACGTGGTCTAAAGAATGTTTATTAGAGTTCATTGAAGTATTTGAAATTTTAGAGCCACTATGGTTGATAAAATCTAAAGACTATTACTATAAATCAAAGAGAAATGATTTCTATGACAATTGTTACTGGAAAAATGTATGGCACAATAATTCGGTTTCGTCGATAGCGTGATTACAGCTGTTGCAGCAAAATACAATTTATAAATAAAATAATAACCTAACCAAGAGCATGTCACGACATTTCTAAGGAGGGTTCCGTAACTATCAACGCGCAATAGGTTTTCTTTGAATTACTTCAAAAGTTATTGTCATAATGTTATTACATACTACGAGAGACGACACAGATTACGGACAGACAGACAGACAGACAGACAGACAGACGGACGGACGGACGGACGGACGGACGGACGGACGGACAGAGCGAAACTATAAGGGTTCCTTAAGTATTACGGAACCCTTAAAACAGGACCGAAGCTCACGGCAAACCAGATGCTATTTTCTGTGTATGTACTCGAATCCGTTCAGGCCGAACCTTAAATAAATACGCCTAGAAACCGGGTACGCGCATGAAAAGTAAAGCAAATCATACTGGGCCATATCGGCTCAGTTTGTTCGAACGACCCGTCAGTTGTCAAGCGCTAGTGCATACATCTCCGACTATTAAAAACATTATGACGATTTGTGTCGTTATAGGATGTCACAATGCATCGGAATTTCCGATTCGGAAAAGAATTAAAAAAGCTTCGGACATAACATTTCATATGTAGGTACTACAACTTGACTTGTATTAAGCCAAATTTTTAAAACATTTTAAAATAAAATCACATTTTGTCGCTATCTTGCTGCCCTATTGTGAATTGTGAAAATTTTACTAGGAATTAGAAATTTATTTCAAAATTTTCATGACTGACTAATAGTTGCAACTAAGACAAAGTTTTTTAATATTTTCTTTTAACTATCAATTTAAAGTATTTTTAGTACTAAGATAATCCTTAATATATTCCTTAATACCAGTTTAATAAAAATAATGTTTACAAATCGTGTTTAGATGGCTTAAAATGAAATATAAGTTATATTTTTACATCTCACGATATTAAGAAAAATAAATACAATAATTCCAATTTTAAGAGCAACATTTTCCGTGGAAATTGTCCTTTAAAACTGTACACACTCCACAACATTAAAGTTTTGTGTGCGTGTAACGCTTACATGTAATGCTTACGCCTCCATCTGTCTGTTGCTTGCTTCACTTTGTACGATGCGTTTGTTTAAAGTCTATCTAGGTGTTACTAATCTATTCAATTCATTTATTGATCACCAGAATGTAGTATAATTACAAAGATTGTAAATTAAAAATATTATAGTTCTAGTACATTCTGCCATTATAATGGCGTGTGACACTTGCATGGCATGCTCTTATCATTTACTACATTTTTTATTTATTTCATTATTTACAATTAAATAAACCATTAAAATCACAATTATTACTCAGTATTATTGCGAGTCAAGGGTATATAATATAAAAGAAAAAATCATGAAAATTAATAAAAGAAAACTAAAATTGATAAAAAAATCATGCAACTAGAGAATTAATAAATAAAGGCAGAAACTGACATTAAATAGAATTCACTACAACAATTAATTAAGATTATCAATAAAATAATTAAAATCATCATACCTAAATCATTCGCCTAAAATTCATTATAATTTACAAGATATATATTTCAACAGTAAATCATTATAAAATTAGAAGAGAAACATAATGTCAAAAATTAATAATAATAATTGCATTTTTTAGGTAAGTCAATTAAAATTAAATAATAGATAAAGTGATACTAATATAATTAAAAAGTGTCATTAAGATAGTCATCAATAGAGTAATAACATTTTTCGGTTAGAATTTTTTTTAATTTTGTTTTGAAAAGATTTGTATTCAGTTCTTTTATATGCTTTGGAATCTTATTGTAAATTCTTGGACCCATACAATATACACTTTTTAACATCAGTTCAGTCTTACATTTTTCTATGCCGTGACGTCTATTTCTTTTAACATTATCTGATGAGCTTGAAAACAAGTTATAATTATATTTAACAAATAAGGATACTTCAAGCAGATATAAGGAAGGAAGTGTCAGAAGTTTATATTGTTTGAATAACGGTCTGCAACTGTCAGTAGCTTTGATTCTAACATGGCTCTTAAACATCTTTTTCGTGATTTAAATACCAATTCCTTGAGTGTTGAGTTGACCCAAAATATAATGCCATATCGCAAAACAGACTCGATTAATCCATAGTAGGCAATAATTAGAGTATCCTTATTGACTGTCGAAGATAGCTTGTTTAATGCACATGCTAAACTACTCACTCTTTTACTAAGTTCTTCTACATGCTTTTTCCAATTTAATTGCTTATCTATTTCTACACCTAAAAATCTTGTATTATGAACTTCTTCAATAATATTTCTGTCATAAATAAAATGATTATTAGATGCGCTTTGAGCTCATTGATTAAAATGAATTATTTTTGTTTTCCTTGGGTTGATTATTAAATTGTTACTATTTAGTCATTGAATTATAGAGTGTAATGAATTATAAATGTCAGTTTCGTAAAAATTAATGCCATTGCAATTTATGGTTATTGTACTATCGTCAGCGAATAGTGTCATGGGGTGATTCAACGTTTTTGGCATGTCGTTTATGTAAATAATAAATAAAAGAGGCCCAAGTACACTTCCTTGAGGTACACCATACTCGTTAAGTGGTACTAAAGATTTGAATGTTTCTTCTATTTTTGATATATTATTGACACGAGAAATTACGGTGTATTGGTATCGATTTGCTAAAAAGGAACGAAGAAGTTGTAGTGCATTTCCCCTTAGGCCATAGGTGTTAAGTTTATCTAACAAAATCTCATGATTGACATAATCAAATGCCTGCGTCATGTCACAAAAGATGGCGCATACTGGCTTTCTTCTGTCGACTGCACACATAATATTTTTAAGGAAATCAAATATTGCCATGTTTATACTTTTGTTTTTCGAAACCCCTTTTGTTCTGGGCAAAAAATATTATTTTTCTCTAAAAATGAAGTTATTTCTCCATATAAGTATTTCTCAAATACTTTCGAAAATATTGGTACTAGTGCAATCGGTCGGTAAAATTCAACCAATTCTTTATTTTCTTTTTTAAATAGGGGTTTTATAACTGTCAACTTAAGATCTTGTAGATATATTCCGGTCGTTATAGAGAGATTAATTAGATATCAAATAT